>JACCGJ010001316.1:75797-117078 GCA_013407085.1 Atriophallophorus winterbourni | reverse complement strand
ATACAGTGGAACCCACCTACAACGAACTCGTTTACAACGAATTCTTGGGTTGGACGAACACATCATGATTTCCCAAATAAATTCCTTCTTTGTAAGTCTATTTAAAACATTAGTACAACGAATCTGTTCGTTACGAATCTCGCCTTTTACGAACACTGTACACGTTCCCGACAGCTATGTTTGTTCAATAAAGTTCATACATACAACGAACTCGCTTTGTCTTGCCTTTAACACACAACGCTCCGTCAAGAGTGGCCTGCAGTGCGCTAAGAATAGAACTGACACACAGCTTGGCGAGACACAGGTAGCCTAGCCTACAGTGTGCTAACTGACTCGCACGCACGCACAAGAAAATCACGTGAATTTTCTGTGACTGGTAGCTCCGTCTGTGAAAGATGCCAGGAGTGCTCTTGATCTCTGCATGAGATTTTTAGGATAGAAGGAAGAGACGTCGAAAGAGAACTTGAATTTGTGGAGAGAGAAATCGAGGCGGTGGCGAAGTCAAAATTTAAACAAAATAGCATAGCCATCTACTTCATGAAAGCGTGAGATTGGACTATCAGTGTGTGAAAGATGTTTTTACTACTTTGTTTTAGAATACATTTACTATTATTAACATGAACTTGTATTTAATGTTGTGATCTGTATGCTGTGACATTATCCAATCATCAAATGGATTACACGAATGCAGAAACACACAAAGGTAAGACCATCTTCACTTGTTTACACGTGTACAGAAAAACGGCGGCAAAATCACATGTCTGACAATGCGTTTTACTTACAACGAACTCCGCTTTTAACGAACATTTTACTCTCTCCCCAGCGATTCGTTGTACCCGGGTTCCACTGTATGTATATATATTTGTATATATTTTTGAATGCAGCAGAAGATTTGGAGTTGCATTAATATTTTGATGCCGGTCCATATTCTAGACCAGCTGTACTTAATAGTCTTTTTTAAATTTATTTCAAGCTGGTCCATCACGCAACATATGAATAGAAATAAGTTTCTACAGCCATAACTGCCATGAAAAGCGCAAATAATATCGAACAATTGTAGTTTTTGTTCAAACTTTTTGAATCGTCATTCGATGATCATTCAGACAAAAATGAATTGTACTACTTTTAAGTTTTGTACGTTTCTTTAAGTGCCACCGAATTTCAGTACGCATATTCTCCATTAAATTCCATCTTAGATATATTCTGAAGAGCTTATTTTAATGTGACATATTTCAGATTATTCTAGTTGTGTGATATATGTATGAAAAACGAAAATACTCTATTTCTCAGTTGTGATAATGACAGTACTTGCAATTTTATATTATCTAATAATTTATTCAAAAACGATCAACGCTAGTTGAATAAACTAAATATCTTTAGACCCGAAAAGTATTAAATGCGATTATTTTGTGCGAGGAATAAACAAATCCTAATACGAATGCATTAATTTATGTATTTTCGAATTGAACTTATTTCTGTCTGATTGTCTTAATTTGTAAGGTGAGCCAATCTGAATATATCAGTTCTGTGCAAAACGGTTCAAGTTTATTTCCATCAAACTCTGTGTGTGAATTTTCACAAATTCAGTTCTGATGTAGCGCAATTTTTGTGTTTCCTCAAAACGTATATTTAACGTATGAGGAATTTCGGAGAACTGTTGTCGCTCTCGTAACTACTTATTAGTACTATATCCTTCGAAACATGTGCAAAATTCCGCACAACCCAGTTATTCCAACGTGGCTGACGTGAGCACAGGTCATTTTCGATAGATCAAATGTCATCTTTTGTGTTGAAAGCTTTTGTAAAATTGTTCCCTGATTTTAAGTTTCCTAAAAATCATTTTGACGAGCTCTATATTATATGATTTAATACCCGATAAACCAATATTGACACAATCCAACAAAACACTATTATTCAAAACTCAATATTATAAGTAAATATAGTTTTAGAAAATACTTCAATGTGGATTCACACTTCATCTATAGTAGTTGTTTAAAATGGTGTAGTCAGTATACAAGCTGGACTTTTTTCCTCGTTGATTGCAAAGGTCTTTTTTATGAAATTTATTTAAAAAATGGATTTGAGGATATGTGAGGCATATCGATTGGTCATGATTTCTCTTCTTCATTAGAACTCCGGATTCCTTGATCAATCGTTCCTGTAAACTTAACCCGTGATTATGTGATGTGCTGCAGACAATCCCACATGAGCGTTAAATTTTTCCAAGATGTTTAGACCAAATTCTTTGTATACTAAAAGAAAGCAGACTATTATAAACAATGAGTTCCGAAAATAAGCATTATGGGTTTCATTGTCAGCATTGCGCGGTAATTATTAAATACTTGTTCTCAAAGTATTCTAAATTTAATGGATTACAATTTATGTTAATTAGAACGTTCGATAAGTATGAAATGCGTTCAACCATCATTTATAACAAAATAAAAATATCATACATGTTTCACTAATTCTGAAGAAAAATCCAGATTTTAACAAGCGTTCCTAATTTGTTTATTTGTCTGCATCTAACAGCTGGATTAATTTAAAGATTATTGCTCAGATTTGAATAACGTGCATTGTTAGATACAATGCTATTTTCCAATAACTGATATTAACAAAGTCTGGACATTTTAAAATGTCCATTTCTTATCTATGATTTTTCCATATCAATAAACGTAATTTGACTAACTTTGATTAAGTGAACACATCTACAAAAAGATATCTCGAGATGATTTATCATAAAGCAACTAAATGGTTACTTGCTTGAATAATCTACCCTTGGAGAAGCGATTTACTTGACTTGGATTGTGCACCATCGAGCGCAGACGCATTCGAGCTGACCTAATCCTGACATACGGAATAATCCATACGAGGTCCCACCCACTCAGGCACCTCTTTAAAAATTGTTCCAGTATCCCGACCCTTCAAATTCCACATTCCCGATTTCTCAGGGTGAATAATAACGTGCTGGCCTAGGTTTACTAAAATCCCTTACTGAATCCTTATTACACATAAGCTTGGAAAAACAAATTACCCAAACATATATTTTCGGTCGAAATTTCCTCTCTCGATGTCACAATTGGAATTAATTTTGCTCCTACTTTGAAGCACATAGATTCAAATATTGAACTAACGAATTGTTTAACTTTCATACATATATCTTATGGTAATTTACAGCTATTTGCTTTTTTCACCATAACTCATGAAATCTATATTTTATTGATTCTCAGCGATTTGGAAAAACGGTATCGCCTCAAATTGAATCTGACCACGAGTTGTCATTTGCGCTTGGCTATCGATGTTATTTCACAATGCATCCATCCGATGCAACCAGATCCGATTAGAAATTCTGCGCAACATCTCGGTGATAAACTCTGGCATACCGTTCAAAATGATGCATTATACTACATCAAATACTACTGGCTACCATGCTGGTTACTCCATTGGGAAATCAGATCTTCGAATAAGGACATTTCCGTATTTGATTTTCAGCCGAAATGGCATGAGTCTTTTATCCGAAATTTCAACAAAACCGGTGAACTTGACGCAACTCATATCTCAATGGATGCTAAATTTTCCTCGCAACAACAAGGGATTTATGCTGTTGAGCAGGAAACAAAGTCGTTCAAAAAACCGCCAGATGATTTCCAAGATGCTAATAATTCCGAAGAACTAGTCGATTATCAAATTTGCACTCAAAATTTGAAACAGTTCGATTCAACTTATTGTACAAATGACAAAGAAACGCACAGCTATCATTCGAGATTTAGCAGTGGTGTCTTATCTCTGATTAACAATGAATCTTCATGGTTTAATCCCTGCAAATTAGAACACTTGTTGGGTTTAAACTGTAAGCCTGCGTCAAAGTGGGAAACGTTGAACCTTTGTTTCTCTGAGCTAAATGGTGATCAATTCCAGTGCCAACAACAATGTACTACAGAAACTGAAAGAAGTGTGTGTTTTACTATGGAACAAGAATTGTACTACACAGAGCTTACACCGCGAATCAAGCCGAGTCACTTCAAAAGCGCAAGAGAAAATATGAAGAATCGTGACCAATTGAAATGGTTATCATTAGATTGTCTGCAACACGATGCAGCGGCCGGAGGGTCATTCCAATTTTATTTGAAGAGGTCAGTCAATCGAGTATATTTTACTGATTTTGTAATAGATCAACAATCAATGAGATCAGTCGTTTTATGTACGTACCACCCTTGAACCACTGTACTGCCAGTTTCGAACTTATCAATGCGGATAGCATTATCAAAATCTCTGAGCTGTAAAATGATTAGCGAGCAGCTGCTCTCACTGAGTCAGTGTCAACCTCACTCACTGTGACAAGGCTCTCTAAAGATAATTTATTAGTACTATTTGCAATCCTATTCTACGAATATATGAGCGCTGCGTGAAGGATAGTTGTCTTCAGAATCCGACTGTTTATTCGTTCGAAATGCTGTGGAGCATAAAACCGTCATGCGCTTCCGATGTAAAGCCTTGGTCGACATCGATCGAAGGAGGCTAACAAGAACGAATCTCTCCGAATAAGTATTATTTTAAGTGAGAAAAATCCCGTTGGAAACACAATCTATTGATTGATTGACCAAACTTTTCAGACAACATTTGAATAGTTTATGGGGATGAATAATCCTTGTTTGCAGATTTTTGGTAATCAATGAGATATCAATAGAGAAATATAATTTAGAGGATATGAGCAACGACAAAATTATTACTTTGTAACCATTTCCCTAATGTCTCAATTTTTTAATCTGTAGTTCCGCATATTGACCATCGTAATTCGTTATGCCAATCTTATGTGACAGTAGTTCGGGGTCATTTCTGACCTAAGCAATTATATTCATTTTAAATTCCGTCATCGCTATTCTATAGAACAGAACAATGATTTAGAACAATGCTTAGATTATTTTTTCAATAAAGACCAACTGCGAAGGTTATGTAATCCAGATTGCAGTGCAATTTACCCCGCTGATAGGTCGCAACTTGCCGTCTCTGTCGGGTTGGTTGTGACCTCACTGGCGTCGAGTTCGCAAGGTCACCAATTTGGCAACGTATAAAAAATTGCAAAGCATAATTTCGACAATTTTCGCGCCCCGTGATTTAGTCTTTTATATTACACAACTTGCATTCTGGTAAACGCAGCAAACATGATTTCTTGTTCACTCAATTGAGAACCAATATTTATTCAAAAATCGGCCAGAGTTTATTGCGTTCAGCCATACAACATTTCCCAAGTGCAATGGCAGATTCAAATAATCGAATAATGGAAGTCGCGAAATTTATTAATGTCCTAATAGGAGTCGGCGAAATAAGGGTAGGTTAATTTCAAATATCCTTATGTTGTTCTGTTCCTCCTATTAAATTAATCGGAACGTGAATTGAGAGTTATGGTTTTCAATGCTTACACACTGTCGCAACTCAGATTATGATAATATACAAATCAGTCATAATATGGGTCAGTTATCGTCGGTAAGATAGCTTCATGTTGAGTAAAACATTTCGCTCGTGGTTGTAAATATTGTTGGATTTTTGTGTACCTCTAGGATTCGAACAATATATTTATAGTTATGCTTACATCCCCCTCAATTACACACCCAAACCTGTTTCTGACCGCTTGTGTGAGTAAATGAAAGAATAAGATTAATTTTAGTGAGCATTCAATCAATGGAAAGTAATAAGAATTAATTGATGGCCTTTGTTAAATAAGATTCTTTCACTGAACCACGTTGTTCAAACACAAAAACATTTAACAGAGACTTCCAAATATTACTTCTTTTACAACTTTTCACGTCTTCAAGGCTTACTAAACCTAATCTTTGCTGTCTCAACCTGACGACGACAAACAGCCAGAAGCCCGTTGTGATGTGTTTGTTCATGGGATGTGAGCAACCCTCTAAATTGGTCGTATATGAGCGCCATGAGCGCTTCTGTATTTGAACACCGTGTTTATTTGTACAAACCCTATTTAAACGCGGCTCTCAAGCATTATCTTGTTTTTGACATTATGTCCTTATTTGCATCTTTTCCATCACACACCAATAAACGACCCGTTTCACCGATTCCAGTAAACATGATACGATCAAGATCTACATGCTTACTAACAGTGGAGCGGCTACAGGGAAAGTTTGAATTCTGAAGCATTTACTGTATAAGTGCTAAAATCAACCTACTTATTCAAATGAACACTGATGCACATGATGATGAGGGTTAACGGTAGGATATCCGAAAAACATTTGGTAATATCTCATCAAGCATATGCCTTAAAGTTAAACAACTCGGTAAGCAAAATCAAATATAGAGTTGTAGAGAAAATTCAACATTAAAAAATTATCGGAACAAAACGTTTAATTTTCATGTAAATAATTCATCCGTAACATGCATCTGTTCGGAACTTACAGAAATGGTCTAACAGTTAAATTGTCAGTGTTTAAAAGGTCGATAAACGAAAAGTAAACATAAATGTACAGCTGTAAAATGAAATGCAAAAATTTTGGAATTGTTGTATACGGATTTCAATAATTTCAACTATTGCTAATTTCACCTCAACCAGGCATGGTCAAAAGAACTGCAATTGTTTGCTTGGCTTACTGCAAGCCATCGACGACTTTGTGAAGCAATTTTACAGCCACGTAGGCAATATTTGCACTCGCAACAGACGAGCCAAGACCATCGTGAACTTATTTTTACAAGAAAATTCAGAATGGAGTGTTGGTAAGCTCTAGTTTACAACAATGTTTGGTTAAATAATAGCTCAGTAAGCTTTCATCAAGACCACTAAGGCTCAACCGTTTTACCACTTGCTTCATATTTTCGCTCATCTAAAATTTGCATGTTTAAATTTTCCAACCGTATCCGACTCGTGGTCACAAACAAGTGTGTACCTTTTCGTTTCTTGACTTTTAAACTCTTGATTATGATATAGAACTCTGATAGATGTATCACTGATTGTGACGACCGAATATAAAACGTTTCAACTTTTCATATTTTTTCATGTTTGTGGTTGAGGACGTCTCTTGCAACTTGATTACACGTTTTCGAACAAGCGAATGCAACCTAAATCAAATCGTTCTTAGCTAGTTGGACGGGAATACAGATTAGTCAAATAGTGATAGATCAAATCAAATTGTGCTACAGGTAGAGAATGGTGCTTGATTTTAAATCAGAATCAGCTTATATGTAGCGCGATCTAAACACTTCATGGGCAACTCATCCATTGAATGCATATGATTTCGAAAAAAACAATCAAATAAAGTTCATAAAATTTTACAGTCGCTGATCATTCTGATTGATTGCGGTTCACACGAAAGATTTGAAAGATGATCTGAATACGTGATAAATAATCGCGAGTTTTGATAATTTGAAATTACTAGCGGGGCGAAATACTTCTGAAAATCTTTTGCAGTTTTGATATATCAGTTGCTGGTTATTAGGCCGCACTGTCAAATGGATTCAGACTTTAGAAGCACATGGACAATTTAACTTGGGTTGCGAAGACGATTACTGCCATCTCCGTCAACTATATAATCAACAACCAGACATCCACTAAAATTTTCGTTCTGGGATTAATGTGATTCGTTCTACCATTGGATAGTATAAAATTGCACTACATGTAAACATATTTGTTTCCAATTTACTGTAAACCAACATTTCACACTCGAGTGTATATCTCGGATCCCAAATACTCTCCGGAGTTAAAACTTGAACCTTCTTCGCTAATGCAGTTTTGACTGAAACCAATGGTGTGGTTGCGGTTTATTTTTGCCCTATTGAAAATAAATTTATCAAGAAAGCAAATGCTCACAAATTAAAGTAAGCTGGAGTGTGCGATTTCAAGGATAAATCCTCATTTGCAAATTGAAATTAAGCTTTTTCATATGGGGACTAATCTAAGTCCCACAGTTGGTGCAATGTAGCACCGGTAACTATTTGGAATATTTTTGCAACATTCCAATAACAGCATGATGGGAGTTTTTGTTTAAAGCCAGATTTATATTATTAAGTAGTATATGACGTTCGAAAAGCAGGACGGAAGCACACGACCGGTTTCGCGGTTATTGCCGCTCATCAGGTATGCGTATTCGTAACCTGATATTCGAATGCCGTTCTGACTTTTTTGCGCTAAACCCATTTATTTGCGATTTCGAGGATAAATCCTCATTTGCAAATTGAAATTTAGCTGTTTTAGCTGGAGTGTATTAAGCTATATGCGGACAGATCATACAAAAGTCAGAGAAATCAACTTTTCGAGAATAAATATTCACCTTGACGTACTCGGATATATTTTCAATCCAGATTAAAGTTGCGTAGTAAAAAAAGATTAACGGAGAATATTTTTCATGCAAATATATTTGTGGGTTTGCAATGAATCAGTTATAGCAAGTTTTGGGTAACGTTTCGCTTCTGAACACAGAAGCTTCTTATGATTGGTCAAGAAAATGCCATTTTAACCTGAACACTGTTCGTACCGACACCCTGGGTCTGACGAAGCTTCTGTGTTCAGAAGCGAAACTTGCTATAACCGATTCATTGCAAACATTATTTTCATGATTATGGACTCCTTATAGGTATCTAATATTTTCAAATACATAGTAGTGGGTTGTTTAGTTATAAGCATATATGCAACTAATTTTTAATTGGAATCTGAAAACATGAATAAATTTCAGCTGTTCCACTCCAGTTGAGAGACCAAATTACGGAGAATCTGAAAGCAGCTGATGCCAAGGTATCTGTGAATATTTTTGCGGAATTGGAACGCTTCTGTTTGGATTTCCTTCAGCCATTGTGGCTTGAGTTTTTGAAAGAAGATGCGTTTGGTTTTTACAGGAAAGTTTGGGACTATTACATAATTAACTGACAACATTCAATTACAAGTTGCAATTCTATATGAATATGTTTTAACCAATAATGTGTTATAAAATAATTTTGTTTAGTCCATGCTGTATTGCATTTTGATTGGTCACATTGGAAATAAATGAGAATCTCGCAATATTTCACGAGAAATAGCTCGAAGACCTCGGAAAATATTTAGGCATAAGTTTTGTGAAGAAAACTCATATATAATCATGATGAATTTAGTCATTTACTTTGGACCTGAATGTTCAAGAATGACTGCAAGTTCACCGCTTCGCAGTCAAAAAACTTGGCAACCATGTACTGTTCAATCGATAGTAGATAAAGATCCATAAAACATCATCATCAGCTAGGTAGTCTCGTTTATAAATAAAATTGTCGAACATTCGGAAGTTTATTCAATCGGTCAGCAACTTCAGGCAATCGTTAGACAAATTAATTAATGCCCAATTAATGCTGAGACAAAAACCTTTGTTAAACCATAAATCCCGGTAAATTTTTAACGATATATGAAGATACATCTTCATTCTCTTCGACAAACACGAAAGTTTATCGTCAAATCTTGGTACATTTTGAGATTATAAGGATTAAGTGCAAATTGAAAGTGAAAAAATCTGCTGTTGCTATTCAAATCAAATTCAGATTTAAATTTATTATTTACTCAGTTTGAGTATCTTTATTATTGGTCACCTCATCATTTCTCATTCTCCAAGCGGTTTGGCGCGGATAGGTCAAGAAATTGAGACCTGTCTATCTAGAAATTGAACATTACTAAGGTGTTACATGAAATTGAAATTCTCGCATCACATTTAATTGAGCTTATAATAGACAACAGCGATGATCAACTTACAAATCGTTTATTAATGATTAGTATTTTGTGGTGACTTGGGTTACATGCGTTCGCACATAATTTTGCTATTTAAACAACGAATATATTACAACGTGGTTGCGTTTAATACTTATGGCAGTATATATCTTAACAAAAAAATTTAGGTTGTTTCACGAGGATGTTTTTGAGAAGGAATTTCCGAAACCGAATTCTCCGCAGGATTTTCTGATTGAAATTGAGGATGGCCAATTAACTGTACGACGCAAAAGTGTGATGCGGTAAGTTTCAATTCGTAGATTGACATAGTTCGGTTATAAAATGAAACAAATTAATAGTGAATTAAATGTCTTACTGAATATCCCTATTGACATAATTGTTCATCACACACACATACACCTTACAATCGTCCAATCAAGATTCGTGTCTTGTAACGGTTTAGAACTCGTTGACATACATCAGATGATGTTTACTCATACCAAAGACTGTGAATTTATTTTTGTCTTTGTATACTTCAACCCCGAATAGAACTACTTGTAATAATTATTTGGCTGAAATTTTTTTTTCCATGTTTAATCCCGTTCTAGTTGAAATTCAAAATTTAAAGCTGCTCGATAGCCAAGATTCATTTAGACATCCTAGAATAAATGTTTAATTGATAAAGATCAAAGGGGTTATAAAGCGCAACTAATATTTTCAGTTTCACTGCAAAATAGAAAATTTTGTTGAGTGAGCTAAGTGTTTTTTTCAATTGTGTGAGAGAACCAATTGAATTTTATATCAAAAAACGGAATTTACCTTTCAATCCACGAAAGTTTAAGCAATGATTGCCATAGATACTTATTATACATCCTGCACGAAAATATAAAGGTTGTCAAGATCATCACATTTGATTGAACCCAAGGAACTTGAACCGTTACAGGTTCCGACGAAATCAGTTCAAATCCGTAGGTTGAAATGTCACGTCAAAGTAAGCCTCAAAAATTCATTATAATTCCCCATAGCTATTAACATTTTCAGACATAATCGTTGGCCTCCGTCGGTCGATGTCGACCATGGATGTACATCACAATCGCGTGAATTTCATGTTTTACAGCTTTTTGAATGACTAAACAGTCCGATTTGGGAGGAACAATCTCTCCCGCAGCGCTTGCAACGATAGGCAGAACTCTGTTGTATTGCATCAATTGCACGCCGGCGGCGTGATCTGCGTTCAGCAGCCAAGAGCTGTATCTGCTCATCCACAGCTTGCAGACGACGCTTTAAACAATGCCTCCAAAGCAAGCGGTCAATAGCAAGTTCTTCCCAGCTCGCGGGGTCAATGTCAAGAGCCTTCATATCTCTTTTGCAAACATCTTTGTACCGCAAGTGCGGTCTGCCTAATGGTCGACTTCCTAATTGCAACGCACCACTGCTGGATAAGGCTGTTACGACCAACCTGTTCAATTACATGTGTCCAAACACATGTTTAATGGGGTTGGTCGTACCAGCCTTATCCAACAGTGGCATACAAGCGCTCCTTGTTTACCATTCCTCTACTGTTTCAAGCGCATGCGGATCCTGATCTTACTGTCCCTACCTGATGCGTGCAAACAGCACGAAACCGGTCGTTGGGTGTTTTGTGACGAAAAAGAATGCAAATGAATGTTAGTATTAGTGTACATTCAATCAGCTGATCTGTCTAATGACTGAAATTATATCAAAGAAATCTTAGGTAGTTCGTTCTATGCTTGATAGAAGTAAACGCTTTTGTCTGCTGGGGATGTGAGCACCAAAATACATCGGTCATTTAGAGCGTCTTGATTGCTTGACAGAGAATAAATCAGTGTTTCTTTATTTCAACATTGTGATTCGTCGTATTTTACAACGACATTTACGTGCAACTAGCATTGTCTTAAGGCTCACTGAACCGGATCTGACTGTCTCCACCTGACTATGGCATACAGCCAGAAATCGGAGTGGAGTGTAAGTGCTGAGGATGTGAGCACCAAAATATTAGCGAAAATGGAATTTCTTTGATCTGTCTAATAACTGAGAATACTACCGAAAAATTACTGAGTTATTTGCAGGCTAGATCAAATAATTATACGTTAAAAAATTCAAAATTTTAGACAAATCATTCACCACATAGAAAATTTTGGCTGATTGATAGAATATCATTAGAGACAAAGTAGTTTACTTGCGTATTGGATGCTCATTATTTGGTATTCGGCAACATTGCATTCTGGAGTGCACATGTTTTTTCGCCGAACTAGTTGTCAGCATCAGCGTAACTCGTTGTGAAGCGAACGGGCCTTGAATTCAACGAATTTTATATTACATACCCCTATGTGACCGTGCATTTTGTCTTACGAACTTCGAGATTCCTGTTTTGTATATAGAACCAATGACAACTCATTGTTACATAGGAACCGTGGGATTTTAGCCGCGGTCTTGGAAACGTATTACACATATGGCAAAACTATTTTGTTTCTCGTAACGCTCTTCTAGATTGATGGGAATCCAACAATTTGTGTCAATTGTTCAACTTCCTTTCTTCCATTCTTCACAAATACGTTGAAAAATATATTCCTGCTCGTCTCTTCGTAGTCGCCATGTGTTACATTGTTTTGAGCACGTTTGTATATAGGCCTGCTGCATCTTGGCTAATGAGTTTAAATGTGTTTTCTGTTGACGTTTTGATTCGAATTTATCCTGTTACTGGAGACACTGGTTTCCATTATACCGGTTTTCGTTTTCCTGATGTTATCGATGTATCCATGTGATGCTGATTGCTCTACCTGCAGAATACGTTTCGAACGATCTCGCGACAAACAGCACGGAAGCAGGAAAATATGATGTAAAGGTGGTGAACTTCAATCACTTCCGTTACGCAAGAAGTTACACTGGTGTATTCATTTATTTTGGTGATAAGACTTTCGAAGTCTGCTATTCAAGCAAGACACAGATTCATTCTAATTTGATATTCGTTGCAAGGCAGACTCTATATGTGTAATCACAGATTATTGTTATTTACAGAAAATGAAGCATTGCTCATTTAATATGTTGTTCTTCTTCAAAGGTATCCGCTCACAGCCAGGGAATTGAAATATGATGCTCAGAGCTCAAGGGATAAACACGGAGGAAAGAAGACGCGTGATGATCAAAACTCTGACGATCGAGTAAGACATCGTTTGAAATCCATTGACAAATTTTTTAAATTTACATTTGGTTGTCATTTCGATTGATGGTAAATTTTGAATTTTTTCTTCAGACATCAAGCACTGTCTGAAATTTAGCTTTTTGATAGAGGGGACGACTTTGGCCATGCTCGGTGTTCAAATGATTGCATAATAATCATTATAGAGGGGCTGGCGTTAAAACCGACTGGGCTAGATCTATACGCGAAACTTTAAACGCCGAACCGAAATGCTCTGACTTATCTTAGTAGGAAGCTTTTTATATTTTTCTGTGTCTATTCATCAAAAGCAGATCCTTCGAAAAATATCTATGTATTTGACGCCGGCAGAGCGCAAATCTCAGAATAGTGATTATAAGGTGAGAGAGCAATCACGTTGACAAAGCCACAGGATTGCAGTGTATATCAAGTAAAGGAATATGAACATCGGATTCCTAATTGATACAACCACAAAACTCATAATTTCGAATATATATTTATTTCACTCCGATGTAAAAACCGCACCAGATTCCGATTGTATATTAACTTTTTCAGCTAGAAGTTTCATGTGAAATTGATTCATACCACAAGAGATTTTGACGGTTGTTCAATTGAGAATTACTAATAGTAAAATCATTGGAACGCTTCAGTGTTCGAAAGTGCTCCTCGGGCTTTAATAAATGCTTCAGAGGGCAATTTTGGATTGCAGAGATCGCTCCGTATGCGTCTCTATGTGAGCTTTAGAGGTTGAGTTTGGACATTTGATCATGGAATAACGAATTCATATGACGTGCGATCAACTTCATTTCACGAAGCAAAAATCCGTTGCCGGCAGAAAAATTCACGTGGACAATTTTGTACTGAAATTAACAATCCCGTATTTATCAAAATGATTAAAATGTACCATTTTCGTATTTGATCTTTATTCGTGAGATTGAACTGTTGATTATATGCGTTACGTATCCGATATAAATGGCATCATCAGCGTTAGTTCTCGCATAGTGAATAGTCTCGATTTTTAATAAAACATTTTGCTTTTCGAGTGATGTAATTTATTTGCTGTTCTTTAAAATGCGAAGCATTTGTAACGAACCTTTTACTAGCATGATTTAATTATTCGATTATGTCACGGAATGCTAAGTTACAAGAGATTCCATTGTATGTATTCACAGTCATAATTATCGTAATTTTATTCTGAAATATTTCACATACTTCGTTGATCACAAAGGCTTGCTTTCATGACCTTCCATGGAGATCCGACGATCATCTAGTTTCAAACCACTAGTTTCCTTCTGGTCTGTCTGACGTAGTGTATTCCAAAATATTTTCATCATCGTCACTTTTGTTTTACGGAACATGGCCATGCTAAAATGTATGATTAATGCTTAATGGATGTAAAACAATAAGCAAAATGGGTGTGGTAGCTTTCGGATTTAATGTATCTTGAGAAGTATCGTGTTTGTAGTTCGGTTTCAAAATCATATTGGTTTTTTTCATAAGCCTTTGCAATTTGGTATAACATAAGTTGTTTTCTAAGTTTCATATTACAATAAAATGGCTGTGTAAAGACGTAACGACAAGCATTTCTTTTTGAAAGATTTCGCTAAAATTAAGATCTGCGTTCAGTTTATTGGAAAAACCTGTCATTCAATTACCAACGAGTGCAACCATGTAATATATTCGAATAGCGGCGATATTTAAATATCTTGCCGTTCATTAAAAAGGTAGAAAATAAATCACAACGGCTAGATCGGGCAGCACAGTCACATAGAGCTTTATGGTTTTTCAGATGGTGACTTACAATCTCATTCTGCTCAGAAATATCAACAAATTATACGATTTAGTTTGGGGACCAAGCAGTTGCAACCTAGTAAGCAAGATTAAGAATATCAATTAACCAGTAATCCAACGAAACATTACTATGCATCGACAATTTGATTGAATCTGGCGCATTTTTTTCACAGTAAATGATTAATATTTCATATCAAATAGGGCCCAACAGTCTGCAAGCAAGATGAATGTCGATTCGCTTTGAAACATTTCATCTGAGTTCAGATAAAATTTACATAACTTCATCAATATTTGTCGATTTATTTTTACTGACCACAGCCAGGCAAAAATATTCATTGAATACTTATTTAGGAAATAAACTCTAACGTTTAACCGTGGAACTTTTATAAAATTTAGCAGAATATTATTGGCTAAAATGGTTTTTACGAACTAAGTGGGACAAAATTGGAAGTAAAACATTTATCCAAATAAGATCTGAGAAAAAGTTCAAGTATAATATTCAAAATGTTTATTTTTCAGTTGTCCGGTGATCAGTTCGATTTTACGGAAAATATGCTAAAAGAGTGTTTATTGAATCCATCGTAAGTTTCACTATTTTATTCTTTCATATTTTTTGGTCATCATTTCAGCTTTAGGAATAATTCCCTATCAATGGTGATGTCTTCACGCATCAGATACCCATGTTTAGGTTTTGAAAATCCTAGTCTGAATATTATATTTTAGTCTAAACACAGCTTAGGCCCCATTTCTGGCATAACTGCCAGAGATTTCCTCCTAATTCTGTCAGTTTTTACTGACTTTGGACATCAGAATTCACTAATAAAATAATAATAATAAATAGTCAGGTTCAGTTGGCCGAGTTTCTGAATACAGAGTGTATCGCCGTTGTTATCGAGCAAGTGAGCGCGGTCAAGGTTACACGCCTAAACTATTCTAACCAATCTCATGAAAATTTCTTCTCACTTTGAAGACTAGATGATCGGTACCAATTGAATTCGATTCAATTACAAGAAATTAATGTCATTTTCATTTTCACTTGAAATTGATTGTACATTTAAACTAATTTTGCAGCTTGATGAAAAAGTTTCGTTCTTGGCTACTCGAACAAATGAACAATGATCCATCCTCTGCTCAGAAGTGGACGCAGCTTGAAAGAATTCTCGAATTCGCCGAGAAAGCCACAAAGTTGTTGGCGATGCCATTTTCCAAAAGCTACAACACAAAACGAGCAGAATCCCAAAAGTTTTTACATGAGTAAGAAAGAAAAATGTGCATTTACTAGCATATTCCCGGTCGTTTATTAATCTTTTCTGATTCATAAGTTCGAAGACTTTTTGAATAACATGCCAATGCAAATTCGAATAACGAGTAGAGGATTGTTTTCGAAACAATGGGTGATGAATACGCTACATTCAAAATGTAGTTAAATATGCTCGAACAGTGAGTAGTGGCCTTATTTGGTTGGTAGTGACCGTGGATAAACCTGGCAAGTGCATGACATTTCATGTTCCACAGAGTTTTAAATGACTTAGCAGGCTAATTCTGCAGAAGAACTACTTTTAAGGCGCTTAAATCGATAGGCAGTAGTCGGTCGATGGGAGGGAATTTTATGCTATCGGCTTGACTTGCGTTCAGCTAAGACAGCAGTATCTGTTTTTCCCAAGTTTGATGATGACGGTTTACAAACTGCATACAAAGTGAGCTGTCAAAATAAGTTCATCCCAAATTGTAGGCCTAATATAAAAAGCTTCCTTATCTCTTTTGCAAACGTATTGGTACCGCAAGTGAGGACTACTCAATAATTGACTTTCTGATTTCAACATTTCATAGAGTAGAGCTTTTCGAATAGGACCGTTTCACAATTCTGTACAAATTATCAAGCCAGCGAAGGTGGCGCTGTCGTGGGAAGGCGACAATGCTTTGTAGAACATCTTCCGAAAGCTCGTTTGCATCTGTTAGCATGCATCTTCAAGATCTTCACGGTCTAAGATTCAAAATTCAACGGATGCTTCGTAACTGCTAAGCAGAATAGTTTATTTATTTTAATTTAGGGTTTGTTGATAATTTTACTTAGGCAATCTTCCGTTTATATCTTCATCAAACGCTGTCTCATTATAGTATGTGTTACCCTTAATATACACCAGGCTTTGTCTTAATAAAGGTACGGAGTGTGACTCATATCACTTCAAACCGGTAATTCTACTTAAATATGCAAAAATCAAAAAAGGTTGAATTTTGATTTGTTTATTCACAATGTCGTTTTATATAGGTGGAAAATTTTATTTCACTATTCAGTACACAAATTTTTTGAGACTCATTACTGCTTAATTGTTCAATAAAATCTTGCTTTTGAAAATGATAGCTCGTATAAAACAGGTTGAACAATGTAATTGTGTGAAACACACGAACAATTAATATCGAAAGCATGTGTGTTCAAATTATACTAAAATTCTCAAAGTACCTCAAAATAGTTGATTCATTGCTATTGATGCTAGTCCAAGTCACAGCTTGCATTGAACAAAAAATAAGTTTTGACAATTTGCCTGAAACATATACCACTAATATTAAAACTTGATCATATATTATAAAAAAACAATTCAAGTGCGAATTCTGCATGCGCGAGAAACATTTTCTATAATTCTTTTTTTGTTTTAGAACATTTTTGAAGCAAGCTAGTCCTAAACAGCTAGAGCTGAAAGTTGCCTTACGGAAGCGGGTTAATTTGGAAAAAGAAAAGCCGTCACTGTTGACAGTAAAGGCTATTCGCGATGAAAAATTGAAGCTTTTACAATCGGAATTTCATACATTCATCAAAGTTAGTTTACAATGTATTTACTAAAATTTAATTCGAATTATTTTTGAATACGCATAATGGCCAATTAGATGCCTAATTTTCAATTTTATTAGGAAAGTTCCTAATAATTATCGAGCGTTTTTAATTTCCCTCTAGAAACAGGAAAGTAGAGGAAGATGCAGTTTGATAAATGATGAAGAAAATGCGGAATACGATACATCCAAGACGCGCTCTAAAGGTTATTCCAAACTGAAAGAAATAAGCAAGGTCATTGCGGTTGAAATTATTTCTTACACTTTGATCCTAAAATATCCCAACCCTAATTGGCTGAGAGATTATGTTTCGTTTTAGATGGACTTTCACATCCAGCCGAGCACTAGCGAAAGCAGACGTTTCCGGTCATTACTGGAAGCCTGCGCGGCAAGAAGATCCGGGCCAAAAGCATACGCTTTTTATCGATTTTTGGTTGTGCGGAGTTTTGAAGAAATGAAGCCTTTGTTAGATAATGGATTGATTTTTTGCATAGAAGTTGTCAGATACGTGGTATGTGCATGCTTTTCCGCTAAGTGCTATTATTTTCTTGATTAAATCATCTGATGGATTTATATTATAATGATGTTTTTCATGAACACATCTCAAACTTCACAGTAAGTTAATATTCGGAATTTCAATTTGCAAATGAGGATTTATCCTCGAATTCGCAAATAAATGGGTTTAGCACAAAGTCAGAATGGCGTTCGAATGTCAGGTCACGGATACGCATACTTGATGAGCGGCAATAACCGCGAAACCGGTCGTGTGCTTCCGTCCTGCTTTTCGAACGTCATATACTACTTTTGTATGCATCTCCTTCACACAAAACACCACACGACCGGTTTCGTGCTATTTGCACTCATCAGGTAGGGACAGTTGGATCAGGATCCGCATGCGCATGCGGAGTGCAAACAGCACGAAACCGGTCGTGGGGTGATTTGTGTGAAGGAGATGCATGTAAATGTGTTTTATATTTATGGTCATGGGTTTTAAACCCAGTCTACATGAGTGGGGGCTCATGTGATTGAACAGGTTGGTCGTACCAACCTTACCCAACAGTGGCATACAAGCGCAACTTGTCATATACTACTTATTAATAAAAATCAGACTTTAAACAAAAACTACAATCATGCTGTTATTGGAATGTTGCAAAAATATTCCAAACAGTTACCGGTGCTACATTGCGCTGACTGTGGGACTTAGATTAGTCCCCATGAAAATCCAAATTTCAATTTGCAAATGAGGATTTATCCTCAAATTCGCTAATATTCGGAATACTCGGAATTCAAGCTGGATTGTGATTGTGATAAATTTATTAAAATTTATCACGGTCGAACATCAGTTTCGAGCCGAAGATGTTGCCACAACATGTTTTAGAATTTCGCAAAGAATTGTAGAAAAGATTGTGAATGTTGTTGAGGATTAGGTCGGTTTTAAGATGGAGCTAAGTAGTTCGAAATAACATAAACATACCTATTATTGAATTATAGGTTTTCTACTATATATTCGTACTCTCCGGCTCTGGTAAAATAAGGATGTCTTCATTGTAACCCTCTGCCTTGATTTGAGTTGAAACAACGATGAATTGGTAGAAAAGTTTTGACGTATAAAAGCACGCGGTTACTCCTCCTACTATTCCTACCCATGAAGACAAACATCATTGAAGTGGTCCAAGTAGGTTTGATCGCAACGCCAGTAAATTCGCTCATATTTTGCAGACCAAAGCATTACACCGCACACAAATATGTATCTTGTGCTCGAGCGATTGGACAGATTGGTTCTATCAACCATATACATAGAGTAGTTTTAACATTGGGTTCAATGTTTGAAACAGCCTTTACGTCATCTCACCGTATTTTCATTGATTTTTTAGCTGTTGAATGAAATCAGCCTGTGCTTGGGTACCTAGTGAATGCGGAAACAAACGTTATCAACACGCATATTTGTGAAATCTCAAGAGTTCCACATTATTTTTATCAGATAACTCATCATACAATGTGGTTTTGTGCATTACTCTAGGTTATGCTTATCCTCATTAACAATAACCATTTTTACAAACATTATTTTCTGTTTTGAAAGACTTTGGCGTCTGGAATACAAATGTTGGTGGGCATAATTTACCACAACTCAGTATATTAACAGATTAAGTACAGCTATAATGTATTATACTGGTTTGAGTCCGCCTTACTATAGTTAAATAGTTTCGCTGAGCACAATATTCTAAATAATGTTTCGTTACAGGCTTTGTGTAAAAACGAGTCGGATTTGTCCCTGTTGAAGGAAAAGGCATTAACCATCCTACATCGATTCTTTCAATCAGCCTGTTCCCCCACGATCCAAGTAAGTTCCTTTGAATTTTATTTCCAGAGCATTTATCCAACTTTAAATGATTTTTAACTCCATACTGAAGTGGATCAGACATGAATTAAATGCCCTCCACATGGCGTTATTATTTTCGGGACTTTTTCCTACGATTGTTGTTCGAATACAATAGCGTAGCCACTCAGGCATCAAGATCTATTTTTAAAATGCAATTGGCTTAACAATAAGCCACGAATGCAAAGCGTTCGTAAATGTATGGACACATGTGACATATAAATGTATCTGTCCTCACTGGTGAAAATTCGCGTAATCTTTGTCAGGATATTAGGGCATTGGATTTGCTTTATTAAAACCGTAGCACACGAATTCTGATTCTGCTGTCCCTGCCTGATGAGTGCAGACAGCGTGAGGTGTGTACTTGAAAAGCATGCAAATAAGTACCTTTGTTCAAGACCATGAATTTAACGCCATCTTTATGTGTATGAATACATGTGAGTGAACAGATTAGTCGTGTAAATCATATCACACAGTTGGTCATAATTTCATACATTGTTGTCGGCTATGGCGAATTTTTTTAAAATATCTAGACACTTTGATGTGTGGAAAAGTTAATTGATTGAAATAAACCCACTGCGCCGTTGACAGAAATTTATTTTCCTG
This sequence comes from Atriophallophorus winterbourni, assembly GCA_013407085.1. Lineage (NCBI taxonomy): Eukaryota > Metazoa > Platyhelminthes > Trematoda > Plagiorchiida > Microphallidae > Atriophallophorus > Atriophallophorus winterbourni. The sequence goes on along the minus strand of JACCGJ010001316.1, from coordinate 96,633 downwards.
TGTTTCTTCATGCTATCAGGTCATCGCTGATACGAATGTTGTCAAGAAACTTATATTTAATGTTTCCAAACAAATTAATAATGGACGGAAAATGGACATGAATTTATTCGACCCCGTGTTTGAAATCATCATGAAACATCTGCTGCCATACTGGACGCACTTCTGTCGAAATATTTCGAAAAATTCACGTTTCCTTGTGCACTTTATGTCTAATACAGCAGTACAAAAGTGTTTGAGTGAACCATGGATAGATTCTCCGTTTAGTAAGTTGTAAATCTGTATTGATCATCTGATGTATATTGTTTTAAATCAAACATATTCGCTTTTATAGAATATTTATTGCGCAAGTGTTACACAAGTAATTTTCGTTCAGGAAGTTTCCGTTGGAATTTTGTCGCGCTTTCTCTAAACTCTTCCACATTTAAATGCATCATGGTTGCTTCGTAAAATGGAAGATCATTTGACGAAATGACTGCATATTTATAGTGAAAGGCTTAGTCATAAGCTATAAAGCATTGAGGTTCTAAATCAAAGAATAAGACTTTCAACTATCAGAATCTCACGAATAAAATCATCATCTACAAATGGACATAGAATCCCTTCATCATTTACGCGTCGTGTCATGATTGTAACACAGCATTTAATGAAATGTTGAAGAATTGTTAACGTTAGAACAAAAACTTTTTTATTTAATTAAAATGTTTCCTGTTATTTTTGATAGATGAATTTGTTGATCTAGAACGCACTAGGGTCCATTTTCACCGGCTAAAATGGCTGATGGATTGTACTTTATTATACAGATTATTTTCGACTGAATGATACATTTTCATTTTTATGAAATTAAGATTGTGTTCGTTAAATCCATCGCTCAAACGTATTTCAAATCGTGCGCTTCATTTTCTGTATAATGTTGTTACAAGTGTAAGTCATAGGGCCAAGTACATTTTTTCACATGTGCTACCGCAGCCGAAATCGAACTAAGTGCCTTTGGAAAACGAACGTACTGAGCACAAATTCATGGCAGCTCCGCAAATTTCTCACTGCAAATTTTTGTTCGACTAATACCTTGCTAACTCTCTGGCCTCACAGTAGCAACTGCTTTGCACTTTGAGCTAGCAGATAATCCGTTACAGAGTCTAATATCTGTAATCACTACAGTAAATTAAATTTGCGACCTTTATGAGTACATATTTTACTGCAAGATCACTAAACAAAGTAATGCGTAACATATTAATTGTCGTATGTTGTAAAGTAATTGATTTGAATTTGTGTTTATGTTTGCTACAGGTTACCGTTTTCAATGTAACACTTTTCCTTTGTATTCAAAGGCTACAAGAATCGAGAAAGTTTGAAGCAAAAACTGGAACGGTTCAATGAATATGATGAAGCTTTCAACGCAAGTCCAGCACGGTGCAAGTTCAGACGTTCGAATGTGTTGACATTTTCTCACAAAGATGGAATGGCTTGGGGTTATTACGAGGATTGTTGAGTACAAATACTTGTTCAAAGTGAAAATCTTAAAATATCAAAGTTTACGTGATATTGCTCTGCTAATATATTGTATCTCTGAATTATCACCGGTATATAATATTTAGCAGGTTTTAAATTGGTAAATTTTGCCTAATGTTTAATTTACCAGCGGCTGCAGTGTCCATTGGTTAATACTACTGCCTTTTTAATCGGAAAATGTGGAAATTTACCGTTGCCACTTGCAATGCTTTTGGTAAAATTCTATTAAATATGATTTGTTTACGAAAACGGTTGGAAAAACAGCTGCATCTGTATAGTAACCTGATTAGTGGCTGCAGCAACATTATTTTGGGTTAACCAAACGTGTTTTCCATTTGCAAATATTTTGCATTTTTAACACCTTGATGAAAATGGGTGAGACTTTAATCGTATAACACCATTCCTTCGGTCCAGATGTATATTGCGTTATTAACAACAGTTTTATGCTTTGTGATCTCGCTTGTTATAAGCTTTCATCTATTGGTGATTCCCGTAGTAATATATGCATTTTCATGCCCATAGAGAACCATCATTCAGAAAAGATAACTAACATATTAATAACTCGATACTGAGCAACTGTAAACAATCAAATAAAGTCAAAAGGACTGTTCATGCCACTTAGATTTATCTAACTCACTTAATGGCCTAATATTTCTCACTTTTGGGTAATTGTAGAATTTCAACGTAACCACATAACTTTTGTTCAGTCCGCAAGTTATCTGTTTAGTTCCTTAACAAATGTACGAATAGACGATGAATGTTCGTATGATATTGATATCAGTTGCGAAGTCTTACAAATGTCAGTAGATGGTCCCATATTGTACATTCTATAGATCAATCGCCTTCAACAGTTCACACCACTGCATTAACTATGTAATCCACACAATGCACTTGGCAGTAATGTTTTCAATTTCAAGATATGATGGCGATAAAGCAAAGGAAATAACCAATAAAAACTGCATAAAATACTTCATGGAACGCTGAACAATATCCACCTAGAACTGTAATTGTTATCCAGTATTCCATACAAAGTCATAAAGAGTGACGACTTGCTTCTACCATAAAATTAAAGCATTCAGTTCTGGATAAGAAATTTCACATCACAATGAATTAACGAGATCAAGAAAATAAAAGGAATGCGCCTATAGAATAGTTTTGTTCATTATCAGATCGATGTGTTCAATGAGGCTGATGTTGTATTTGCATCCATTAGCAAATTTAGTCAAGATAATAATTCACCCAATAGACAGGGAGTAAGACGATTTCAGTTATTCTTATAACGTTTCTAGGACCCGTTTTACACATGATAAAAGGAGACAGAGTTATTTACTGTTGCAAGTTGTTCTGTATTGAGAAGTCTTTTAGAGATGCAGTCTGCTTGATTTGCCTCAAATCCGATGAAAATACAGGTTAACAGCACAGATTGTAATGATACGAAATTTTTATCGCAGTCAATTATGGTAAAATGAATAGAACCTGATGGTGAGCCAGATAATTTCGATCAAAGAGGATGAGAAATAATTAATCGTCAATTAGAATAATCGAAATGAAATGTATTGATGAAATATCTAATAATTAATACTGAGTGATTATCTGGCTTTCAATTAGGCAGCTTCCGATATTTCTTCGTTAAGTCGTTTGGATGCATATAGGCGCCTCAATAACTCTCTTTTAAAGCAATACTAAAATTCGCAGTCGTTTTGAGATGCTATTGTCTTGGCTCGGATGCTGCTTACTTTCGACCAGTATATATATATATATATATATATATATATGTGTGTGTGTATGTTTGGTTATTCATTCAATCTTAACGCTGTAACTTAGCTGATTGTGATGTTTCGTTCATTTAGTCATATGTCTCGCGAACTCATTGTGTAATGGATACCAGGGTTCATCTGGCTGCCGTCCTGGCTCTGGAAACTATTGATTTGTCATCTTTGTTGCTTTTTGGAAGTCTGACAAACCGATAAAACTATGCATTTATTTGCATCCGGAAATTACAACTTAGAACAGTCGATTTCTTACTATTTATACCTGGGTGGCCAGTGTGAAACAGTTTATATATTAGTAGTTGCTGATTGAATGGTACCGAAATATTATGCAGTCATTCTTGACCGACAATGAACTCCATCTTTGAAATGGATGTATCATGTGCGATTTTGTGTTTGATTTCCTCCAAATGGTTGAAAATATCTGATGACTGGACAAAGTTTAGGGTCAGTTTGGTTTAATTCTTGATATCTCTAACTGTTGCCCAAAGGCTGTGGTCAAATTGGGTGAGAGCATAATGTGCCAGGCGACTTGATGGTATGATTTTGATGGCAGCATACATCTTCGTCTCTTATTCGGTTAAACTAATTGGGGTGGGACATCAACTTGGATGCTGATAACTCCGATACGTGGAAAACACGAACTACTTCTTGAACATTTAACCATACTCTTTCGACATTGGAATATCGTTGATATTCTTCTTCTATAACATGACATGATAAGTTGCGTTCCTGGCAATGTATTGACCTGTTCGAAACCCAAAAAAGTAGCAAAACTAGACTGTGGATAAAATGCGAGACTTGAATTAATCATCATCTCAGTAACCTCAATTAAAAAACCTCAGAACATTTATTGATAAATCCGATATTTAACAAAAATCGTTTGCCTCTGCTAGCACAAGGTTTATGCGTTATGATAAAATAATAAATGTGTATCGTGCACTCTAAATGATAAGGTAAGTGATTGGACAATTTCATGGAACGCTCTGACATGTACTCTTCTTTATAGGACCAAAATCTTTTACTTAACAAGCTTTAGTGAATTTAATTGAAGTAAAAAATGACTAATTTTTCATTCGTCATTTACAGTAGCAAAAGCAACACGAAACCTCTATTATATCGTCTAAACGAAGTTTAAAATGTCAAACTCGCCTCAAATTCATCGATGAATTCCGTGAGGTTATTTGCGAATAGGTTACACAGCCGAACCCTTTTATCGGTCAATTGCGACCAAATAAAATTATAAAATTAGGCCATTGTGTTGGCCTCCTTCGATCGATGTTGACCATGGATGTACGTCATGATTTTTTCATGTTCCACACCTTTTCGATTCACTAAACAGTCCTATTCGGGAGGACAAATCTCTCTGCAGCGCTTGCAAACGTCTTTGTGCCGCAAGTGCGGTCTGACCAATGGTCAAGTTCCTGATTTCAACTCACCATAGAGTAGATATTTCGGAATACGACCATTTCCATTCTGTAGACGTGACACCTTGCTGACTTGGGGCTGCCTAGCTTGAGGCGGGCGTTAGGCATCCAATGATACCTGAAAATCTCTCCTACCATCGAAAGCAGCCCCATGCGCTGAGTTTTTCGCCAATCGAGCCATATCTTTTAACAGGTATCTGTTGCTTCCCGAGTTATTTCATATAAGCGAAATGAACTGTCATCTCTATTGGAGAGTTGAAATGTACGCCAGGGCATTCCAATTACGGAAAACTAGCTGTCGCTAGTGCAGCAAGTGCTTCCACTCCACGACACCACAAAAACCGAAGTAACAGCTAGGCAAATACGTTTGGACAACGATGCAGTCGCATGAGTTTGCAGGACGAAGATAAATGCAACTTCAGACCGCCTAACGAGACCCCGGCTCCGGATTTCTTCTCGAGGTGGAATCTTGAAGCTTTTCCCGTGATTGAAAGTAGCCACAAAAAAGTGTAGGTTTCAGATAAGGGTTTACCTTCCCCTAGGTGGACCGCTTTTACGGTCTTCCGAGCTCCAGCTGCCCGAAGCAAGCTGGTTTTGAAGCGCCAGTTAGCCGCCTTCTCCCCTTCTACTGTCAGTAGAAGCAGTTCCGCCGGGTCACACAGGACCACGTATAATAGCCAGCAGTTGGACTTGATTGTCACAAACTATATGTACGCGCGCCATTAAAACATTTTTTGAATTAGGAGCTTATCCCCAAAACCGCTCCGGCCGTGACAACCTTTGAACTGGAACGTTGTATTTTCAATCATTTATATTTTGCGAGATTTTTAGCGATATAGTCTGCTTGTTTACCCTAAGACGCAAAACAAAATGACAAATATTTAACGGAGATTGCAAAAATACAAAAAAATTAATAACAGCCAATTTCTCGGGGAGAATAAACCTGAGTATTTGTCAGGTATTATTAACCAAAAATGCATAAAAATAGGTGATAAACGAATAGAATAATCGATATAGAGAGCATCGATTATATATCTAATAATCATTACAAAGTGCTGTCTGACTTTCAGTTAGGAAGGCCTCTGTGGTTGGTTAACGAGCTGTTTAGGTGCAAATGTTCTCTTCAGCAATCATATAATTCCAATATTTGCAACAGCAGCTGGATAAATACCGCAATAAACCTCGATTGAAATAGTAAAGTTGCAATAAAAATAGGCCATCATTTTAAATTTTATATATGCTTATGTGATCACACTCCGAATTTTACGCAAGCTCTCTTTTTTCCAAAACATATGACACATAATGTTACTTTTATAAGGCAAGAGTGTCTGTCATCCGACAATATTCCGTTTGAACTAGTAAGTAATTGAAGACTATGTACTTTCAAACTTGATTGGTTTGTATAATATTCGTTGTGTACCGTTTGTGGTCGTTAGCAGGATTATGAACATTTATTACATCAAAGATGCATTCAATGTTGTCAACGTATAAATTAAATTTAATAGTGAATTTTCTTGGATATTTATGTTAAAGAAATCATGATAAGTTCACTTACTAAAGAAACCAGTTATTATAGTAGTAATTTCACAAACATCAATATCAAAAATATCCACATGTATTTTCGTCATGCGTCATTAAATGATAATATGAACAATAATATTTGAAATATGGGACAGATTCACATGAAAAATACAGAATTTTCGGGTGAATATAAAAATAAAATATTTACAAATAATAATACAATTATAAATGCAATTTACAACACACGATTGTTTCTTTTTTCTATATCAAAAACTGCAAACGTTATTTTACAATGTGTTCGCTTTGTCTGAAGTTAAATTAATCTTGAGCTGTTAAGCCAGTTTTCTCAGTATCAAAAAATTTGAACTGTGAGTTATATCCAGTAAAAGGAGCTCTCAGTATTAATATAACAGGAAGTAAATTCCACCGAAGAATATTTTGAAATAAAATAATTGTTTTTGGTTGTGTTAATTTTCGATATAAATACTTTCTTCGAGACGAAGATTTTATATCATATATTTCCTAAAGTTTAACTGCTTCAGAATATAAATCATACTTTGTATAAGCACCCTGAAGAAAAGTGACAAAAATTTTCGTATTCCATGGAATCTTACTGGTGCTAAACTCAATAATTTACATCTTTTTCTGTATATTTTCGTTCATCAGAACACACATTCAAACATCTTAGCGTTGGATCTTTCTAAAGCATAGCTAACCCGTCGATGTTTATGGTGAAATATAAGTAAAAAAAACTCTGTCATTAAAAAATTCAAGACTTTTTGGGTAATGTAATCAAATATAGAATGTTGATCTTGGCTTAATTTTTATATATAGTCACCTGTCTGAAATGCTTTGACGTCATCATTATCGCCGGCAAACATAGGGATCTCATAGCTCAACGAAACTGATTGTTTATCTTTTTAACAAATTAAACAAATTAACGTGCTGAAATGCCTCCTAGAATAGCCAGGGATGGTATGGGCAATTTAGTAAATGGCAGACTTTTTTCACTACAGCGAAGGTGTGATCATTAGGAAAAAATGACAAACATTTAAGAAGGTTCCTAGTTGAACCCACGGCAAATAATTTACTTCTATAGTCTTCGAAGTGAATTTTTGTTGCTAAATATATGAAATTAGTACGCAGAGCGCCATGTTGAAAATGAGAAATAATGAGATGGCATTTAGAAACGCTGTCAGAAATTGTGTTTTCAAACAACTTTTTAATATTTCAGTTGCGATTTTGAATATAGATAATAAGTCTTGCTCTAAAAAATAATCAAAATTCCTTTACATTATCGGATTTTATATATCTGATGGGTGCACTTTCTCTCGTTAGTTAATTATGCTGTGGTTATCCAACCGCGTTAATAGATATTTTTTGCATATTAGAAAATGCATTGTTGGAACTAGCTCTAATTATTCTTATAGGGAAAGATATATTCAATTTATGCTAGAACCACAATGATTTCGTAGGTTAAAACACAATCTAATTCATTCTTTAGTTTACTGTCTTTTGATAACATAGATATAACTTTGACGCTTCCCTTATGACAGCTTTTTATGTATAATTTGAGGAATCAAGATAACATACTGAAACAACCGAAATTCCGTACGAAATTTATGAAAAACTTTCTCTTGAATAAGTACGTCAAACTGTGGAATCTACCTCCGAGAAACATGAGTCTATGCGCTTTGTTCGGAACTTAGAACCCAAAATCTTTAGTTACAAAAAGCAGTAAGCTTAACAATAACCACAAAATGACAAGGTTTATAGAGTAAAAATATAAAATCATCCAAAATTCTATAGGGACATTTACATACCGCTTGGTTCGCCGTGTACTCATCAAGTTTTGAAGTGAAAACATTTACTAAATCCAAGCGTGATTTTTTCGGTCAAGATGCTCTAAGTGACAACAATTTTGACCAAGAAATAATTACGGCAAATATCCAAAAAGAGAATGCGTAAGGCCAATACATTTCAATGTTTTGGTGTTGCAATAGTTTCATTTGGATTTAATAAGTGTTTTACCGGATGATTTTTAGTGTGCATAATTTTGAATACTAAGAAAACGTCACTCAGTATCTGATTCTGGGTAACCAAGTGTAGTTTAAGGTTAGAAATTTGCTCTTAAAAAGGCAAATTTCTGTAACAGGAGAGCAACTTTGTCTCATCATGATAAATTCTGTTAAGTAGTTAAATATCTTTCCTCGGCCATGGTATTAAGGCATGGATCGAATTTTTCATATTAGGACGTACGTATGTGTTATTAAACCGCGGAAGTATTTCGGTGTGACGATCTTTAATATCCATTTAGTAGACACAAGTTATGGCAGGCTTTAGTATACGCTGTTTGGCAATGATGTCTGGGCTTGAGGTTACATGACACCCAAATAACAAGATATTTTTCTGTGGTACTCCAGACGAGATCTCGATTGTCAAGCTGATAGGTGTGGTGCATAGATTTTTCGAGCCGCAGCATTTTACATTTTTCAGAATTAAATGATAACTCATATGTTTGGGACCAACGGTATGAGGTGCGTTGAAATGTTATACAGGCATAAACAGACCTGAAACGTTTCGATATTTTAATATCATCGGCAAACATTATCAAGTTACACACAAAATCCTTCATCAAATCATTCATATACAGCAAGAACAGAAGGGGTCTAAGCATTGAGCCCTGCGGAACTCTAATTCTGAATTATTTTTTTCAGGAAGGGTGCTGCCAACGCGAACCTTGACGTGTTTATCACCAAGATAACCCCTTATTCAACTCAATAACTTCACCGTTACTCTGTAAGCTTGAAGCTCTTTGATCAAAATATCATCATTGACTCTATCGAAAGCCTTGGAAAGATTGATGAAGCAATAGATAGATGGATAAATGGATTATAAGGATTCGATTATGTTACCATTGAAGGGGTTCCGGTTGAGAGCGAGCGTTAAATAATGCCGATTGTACATTCATCTCTATTGACTTGAATTAATGAACACCACATTGCTTCAGGAAGGAATATGTTAGGATGATAATGGATTTCGTTAAAATGCGCTGGACGATCAGGAAAGTAGATTGCAACTTTACCTCCGGATCTTAGACGATCGCAAAGTAGTAGCAACATGTTCAGAATCAAGAGCTGATATTCAGTCTTCATTGTCTGGCACCAAGACTCTGTTTCCATAACCATATCGCGTGAAATTCTCTCACAAAACTCGCATAGTTCGATGAATTCGTTAGTTAACTTGAGCATTTACAGAAGAAGAAGGAAATGTCTTTATTCGTGTACACCAATTTTTGTCGATATGCACTTGATCGTATTTATATTTCACAGTGTAGGATCGGTTAATGTAGTTTTTGATCTGAGTCGCGGTGAGCCGGATCATTTTTAGTTTTTGAGCAACATTTCGACTGTAAGTAACAAATTTCTATCAAACTGCGTCTACGATGGATCTATGGGTGTTAGTGTTGCATATATTCAAAGCACAATCCGCATCATTTCTATTTATTAAATATATCGACACTTTTCAACGTAGATATACCGTCAGAATAACTATATGCTCATGGCATACCCGAGATCTGATATTGAAATAAATTTTACAACTTTCATCTTGGACCTTCGCTTTTCATTGAAACTAGACTTATATTTTAATAATTACCAATAAAAATTTCGAATACCAGGCCAATCCGAGATTCTTCGTACCCTCGATGATCACTGGATAAAGAACTTCAATTTTCTTCAAATCATTCATTTTCCCACTTATCATTTCTGCATCGACATCAAACATGTTCACGGCAAAACTTGACAAGTATATGTTGACAAAATCCAACCTCTCACCTCAATACATAAGACTTTTCATATTGACAAAACATATTTGTTGTTTCTATGAATCTCCTATATTTTTAGCCTATGATAGCTGTAAAGTATTTTCATTTTAGACCAATAAAAGTTCGAATTACTTTGAATAGTATTCTAATTCATCCACTTAAAATGACATATTGATTTTCTGTTAAAAGATTCATTGCAGTTAAAATTTATTATATTAACAAACGTTAATATTCTCCTGTATATTTGACCATAGAATTTATTTATTACTAAACATATATTGCTTTCGTTGTCAAAACGTTTGGTTAGTGCTGATCATGCATAACAAGCCTCAGATATGCAATATTAAAATATTTATTTTGTTCATTATCCTGCTTTTAATTTTTTGTTAATATTCAGAAGGTCGATGAAAGCACATTTTCAAATATAAAAATTGTCCATTGAAACACTGCTAAATTCGCGGTAATCGAATAGTAAGAGTCGTGCATCTGTAGTGTTTTAATCATTAAAAAATTGTATTTTATTTATCGTACATTTTTGGTCTTGGTTTTGTTAAAAAGCATACATGTAATTATGTACATAATTTGAATATATTATTGACGCCACTCAAGTGTTCTATTTTGTGAAAAGTCTATCGTGTGTAATTTCTGTGGATTTGTATGCCGTGTTACGTATAGAAGAGTGTTCCAGTTTATTGTGTACTATTTTCATAACGCTTAGGCTGTTAGTGGTGAAATCTCCGCTGAATCAACCGCTACAAATTGGTAGGGCAATATATTTCTTTATTTTTGAAATTTTTGTTTGTACCATATACACCAAATTATTTGGATTTTGGTGTCATATGTATTCTTCATTTATTAATAGATCTTAAGTCAGCATTTTCTGATACATTATCTAAGAATATTTCTAAAGACGCTATGGCACACTTATGCATTCCCTTTTGTGGTATAAATGACACTCACCTCTAGTTTGCTCAAATTAAATCATTGATTGAGTCTTACTTCCTGAAAACTCAACGATCTCAATATAAACGTGTAGTTGGTATGTTGCTACAGGTGTAGAAATGGATCATCATACACAATCGCTGCACCTACAGCACATGCTTTAGTTACAAAGAAACAAGCTGTTGTATGTCGAAATCATCTGTGAATTGTGGCAGCAGAGTCTGACTACAGAAAACCGCAATATGTTAGCTAAAATGGACAAGAACATCTGTCTCCAATATGTAGCTCGCATGACATCTCTCACAAAATTATACCATCTCACATAAATCGCACTACTGTCGATGATACTAGCACAATTATGCAACAAGTTTTAGAATAGTTGATATCGATGTTCCATAAATTATCCTTGCAAGTTCAAAACGTCGCACAATCTCGTATAAATTCAAGATAACATAAACCACACACATGATCTACATTTCATGCAAACAGGCTATGAAAACTACGAGACCAGGCAGTAGACGCGACAGTTCTGTCAGGTAGCACTCAGAGTAGCTTTTTCTACGTTACCGACATGGCCGAGAAAAAGTGATTCCTTGATCGACATTGGTGTAGAAATTACCGCCATCCAATATAAAACGCAGGAATTCAATTCCATTTAATGGTCTAAAAAGCATACAGCTTTACAAAACCACAGAAAAATGTGGTAATTACGAATAACGTGGGTAGTAAAACCAGGATTTGTTTGCTATCTGAGCATTTCAGGAATCAGGTAAAAATCGGTGGGTCAGAAATTGTTTTCAATTGGTTGGATGGCACATCTGAATCCATGGGGTAAAGATGTATGTCTAAAGTTAAAAGCTTTTATGGTGTAGAATATAAAGGTTTAATGTTCGGATTGGTTGACATGAAGTTCGAATTGAATATATCCCAGTTGGGTGAATGTTAAACATTAGAGGTTAGGGAGTTCCAGGTAAAACATGCACTATCAGAATACAAATACCCTGGACAGTTTAGTCTCGAGTCGGGAATAAGTACTGTGTGTTCATGACTCCGGCTGGTTCGGGGTAGTAGTCATGTGAATAGTTTATTCAGGGGATGGTTGTTGGTACGCAATATATTAAACATAAGAATCAAATCACCTCTAAGACAGCGGTAGCGAGAGTCGAATAGAATTGAGACTTGTAATAAGATCTTCGTATTGTTTGTGCTTTAAACCACATACGAGCTTGGTGGTACGACGATATATTCTCTGCAAGAGACTGATGTCGTTCTGCAGCCAGGGTGGCCAAAGCCTGAACCGCACACCCCATGGTTGGTTTCAATTACGTATTAATTTAATTTAATTTAATTACAGGGAGTTCATTTCTAACTGACCGGTCTTATAAGTCATCGAGTTCCAGCTAAAGCTGTCTGCAATCCTCAGTTGTGCGTACCTGTGTCCACAGCTTGATGTCATCTGCAAATAACAAAATTTTGAAGCGATAGTAAACATTCAACTACTGGAAATACACCATCCATGTTATCGAAATCTCGATCCTTGAGATCGAATCTGCTGGAACTTGGATCGGCCGAAGTATCATACTATCGTGGAAATGATTAACGTTCAAGTACTGGTATAGTATTAAACAAGATCGGGAGAACCATGGTAAAAATACTTGATCTGAAAGACGGAACTGTGCACAAGCGTCATGCAGATCAAATCATCTACCAAGATTCAGGTCAGTTGCGTTCTGAACACCTCCAGATTCTTCCGAGAATACTGAATCAAGTGAACCTGTCGGACAATCGGAAAGACTGATGAACAAACCTATTCAAGATTACGAAAATCGGAGGACGATTAGGAGCTGCGGTGGATGTGATGATTGTTTGAATAACAATCAATAATAATAAATAATTCTGTAATTCAAATTCTTTTTGTTAAAGTAACATTAATTAATACACACTGTGTGATTTGAGTGGGCGTGGTTAATTCTCACTGCTATTCTTGGGTTGGTTATTTCAATTCAATTCAATTCATTACAGTAAGTCGTTTACATATATCAAGAAAAGAATTGGTCCAAGCATTGATCCTTGAGGCACCCCACTCGTTACTTCAATGGGTCGTGGCAAAGCACCATCAACCCTTACTCGAATGACACGGTCGCGGGGATAATCCTCAAACCAGGCTAGTAATGAATCCTTGATGCGACATTACTGCATTTTTTGTAGTAACAGACTTTGGTTGACACGATCGAATACTTTGACATATCATGATAACAAGCGTGTATGGTGAGACCTTTGCCTACAGCTTGTGTCCGGTTATCGAGGACGAGCAGAAGGTTTGAAAAGCAAAAGTGTTTTTTTTTAAAGCCGTGTTGTTCAGCTGCGAGAAAGCAATTGTCTTTCAGATGTTTTGTGACGATTTTTGCTAAGAGGCGTTCCATCACTTAAGAGATCACCGGTAGTGGTGTTACTGGTCGAGATTTAAAAACTTCTGAACGGTTTCCTCCTTTGTAGATGAGGGAAATGATGCCATCTTTCCATTCACATGGAACGAAACTTTGGGTTAAAGAGAGGTTAAACAAGTAGGTGAGGTGCGTACACAAAGTATAAGCACAGTTTTTGAGGATAAGCAAGGTAATTTCGTCCGCTCCAGGAGATTTTTTGTGCTGAGATTTAGCAATAAACGGAGGACACTGTAATAACTAGGTAAGGTAGGTAAGGTAATAGTTAGATTTTGTAAACGTTTTCGGGTGAAAATACGGGAGTTTATCGACACGTAACGGTGTTTCGTGAGCTGAAGACATTGGAGAAGAAATGGGATAAAACTTCGGCAGATTGAGATGCAGTTGTTGTTGTTCCATCACGTGTCTTTAGAGCGGTAACACCTGGTTTCACCATAGACCGGTTATTTTTGATCTGATAGAGAATTTTGGGGGTTGATTCCATTTTTTTGAGTAAATGTTTTTGATAATTCAATTTTTCATCAACAACAAGTTTGTTTACCTTATTTCTCAGCAAACGGAATGTCTCCCAACTCTCAAAATTGGTATCATGTCGATGAGCCCGAAATGCAGCATTTCGAAAAGTCAGTTATTTTCGTGTTCGGCTTCTCAGCTTAATCGTATATCCATTTTTGCACCTTTAGAACAAGATGAGAGTGCATTTCAACGGCAAATTTAAGTTCGTTTATTATCCATTGCCACTGATGGTACACGTTTTCGGACTTAAGACCATGGTTTGTGGCGTTCTTAAGGGTAATTTTAAGTTGTGATAAGACAATTTTTCTAATCACCTTTTTGATGTCAATTGTTCTGATTGCCTTGCAAATATAATCAAACGTAATAACTAAGTGGTAACTGAGTCCTATTTGAGCTTCATACATGAGACTTTCAATCACGTGCTCTTCATTTGTCAGTATCAACTCCAAGATAGACGGCGTATCAGTACCACGAAATCGGGTATTGTTGAAAATATGGTCGTAGAGTGGAATTTCTTTCAGCAACTGTTGGTATAAAGCATTTAAGGAGTTTTCTGGATGTACTGAATTCCCCTTAATGTTCGGCAGATTGGAGTCTCCGGTCAGAAGAAGTCTGCCAAGGTATCTGGTAGACGCTAAATGTATATTTGCATGTAATGCTGAATTGTAGGCATCGTTGGCTGAGGGCGAACGGTAAATCACACCCGCTATACATTTTTCTCCTGCTGTTACATTCAGCAAACACCATAATGTGTCTTGCAGTTGTAAATCGTCATCAGTGATCTCTAGGCAGGGCAATCTCGTCGATGACGTTACGGGCGGCCAACAGCACGAAAATATCAATTTCCGGTAAACGATCGTTTGCTTCTCGTATTATGTTTCAGACGTAGCTTTCGATGGATTGTCACCCTCGCCGATGTCGAAGTACCAATTCCGAACGCAAATTTCCTTTCCCATTTTGATATTTTAGTCAATATAGCTGTGCGTTAGCTCATTGCCTATTTAACAAAGATTAATTCATTTGGTAAACTCTGTGATTCATCAAACGAACCATAAGAGTATTTAGCCCTGGCATCTCATCACCGTTTAAGGAATTACTGACAGGGTTTTCGTAAGTTTTAAAACCGTGTTCAAAATCTATTACCGTTTAACATTACTTTAAACATCATACCCTACCCCATGGTCCTTCAGAGTGCAAACAGCACGAAACCGGTCATGGGGTGTGTGTAACGGAAAAGCATGCAAATGAATATTTTGTTTCATGGTTATGGGTTTAACCCCATTACACATGTGTTTGTACACATGCTTCGAAAAGGTTGGTCGTACCAGCCTTATCCAACAGTGGTATACAAGCGCTCCTTGTATGCATGTAAATTTTTAAACAATATTATAATATTATTCACGCCGCTAACGAGTTCTCTTTTGTAACAAGTCTGTCGTGTGTGGTTGCTTTGTATCTATGAGTTCCAGGTTATTGGGTAAAATAATCACATGGCGTACGCCGTTAGTGGTAAATTTCCACCCGATCAACCGCAGCATAACTACCATTCAAAGTTTGCCGTTCGAAGACTGAATATTTTCCGAAATTGTGCTTCAAATATCTTTCTTATCACTGATTTGTAAATGGGTATAGATCAGATTAATACTATTGAGTACCTAGTTCAGCTACCCATTTCCGTGCGTGCTTTTTTATAATGATTATTTTTCATAAATTAAACGGAGAAAATCATCAGCTGCTTGATAAAACACGCAAAATTAGACATCATTCATCCGTTCTTCGTCTATTTAAATAAAAATGTTTAATCTGAAACTCTAATTCACCTTGTGATCGTATGGGAATTCTTAGTATATCTTGGATATTCTGGTAGAAATGCAAATTTGCAAATGAATCTGACCGCGCTTTACACTGTAATGAAAACATTTTGAACATATAAATATTTTAGCTCCATTCCACAGCGTTTCTTATTCAAATTCGAGTGTTAATGGTTTTAGAAATGCAATTTATTGTTACAAAGCAAAAAATGTGCATATATGCGTTCAGTCTATATTAAGTTAAAGTGACATGTAATGAAGTATTATTCTAACAATGACAAGTTGCAAGCTATTGCTACACGAAGTGTATATATTTTGTTTAATTTTCTTCCGCATATCATAATATTACACAACATTCTACATTCTCAAAAACTTCAATCTATGCGATTCAATATTGTACATCATAATGATGAGCATCATTCATTTCGAACGTAAACTCTGAATTATAACCAGTTTATTCAATGAAAACATGATGCATAATTTGACAATAGATGCATTGAGAATTATATAAATGGAATACTCTCAAAGACAAATTTTGCAGCATGAGTGATCTAATTTTTGTATTGATTGTAAAATAGTATTTTGTTTTAATTCTTAAATAGCGTCATGTGAATTGAACTGAATGCGTTCACATTTAAAAATGACGCAATCAGTATGGGATATTGCTGTTCAACAATGGGAACAAAAGCGAAGTAATTAAAACACCATCAATCATTCAAAGGTACTGAATTAATAAATTGTGAACCGACCTTACTTTTTGTTGGAAACAAGGCTTCCGTAATCATCTGTGTTTCTTTTAACTATATTTCGTTCAGGGCAAAAGCACCATCATCTATAATTTTCTAGATCGAGATGACAAACCAAGACCAACATTGGCCCTCGAATACTCATTTGGTAGAAAGTCTTGTGGTGGTCTATCCGTGAGTTGTTTACAATTTTTGCATGTTTAAACATTTTTATTTTTTTAATTTTACTCCATTCATTTATCAAAGGGGACACCATAAAAATATGAATTTTCGATTTTACCATCTGATTAGACTATGATTACACAACATAAATATTCTCACAATTTTGAAATTATACTCATATGATTACCATGATTACCATTACTATAAATTATCATTATTCATTTTCCTTTTAATTATGTTTTAATCTGATTTCAAGCTTTTACCATATTTTTCGAATGTAATTGAAAAAAGGCAATTAATAAATGTTAACGTAGTTTATAGCTTCGTTTTCACACTTATCTGAGGCTCCTTTGATCATTTACTTTGTTCGGTTTATTTCGAACGTGGCTGTCTTGTCTGAATTGCAAAGTGTGTATCCAGAGTTCTTATGTTAGTTTCCCACAAATGGGCTCTCAATACATTCTAAATTGTCATCTGGTGTGTGAGTACTCAGTATCAGTAGCATAGAGCGATAGTTGACCAAGTCAAAACGAGTGACCAGATTCTTTCGTAGGTGTGCTTGAAAACACCCGCCACTACCAGGATTGATTCGTAGGGAGCACAGACGTATGTGCATGTGAATGGAAAATGAGAGAAGTCTCAATACTGAAATGTGTGAGAGTTGATGCATGTCCAATCGAATAAAAAGTCGATGGACAGCAGTTAATTTTGACAAAAACGAAAAAATGAAAAAGAAACGCTTTATTGTTTCAAAAATATTTTCCAGATATTTTATTTGTTTTTACAATAAAGAAAAATTCCCTTCGCCAATTGATGATGAGATGCATCGATGTGTTCCACAAATAACAAAATCAATTTCACTTTCAAACCATTTATAAAAAATTAAAAAACAGTCCTCGTAGCATTTGGGCCACTCTCGGAAACTCAAATTATTTTGCAGCCTACAACTCCATTCAGTACATTTCAGTGTTTACAACCCTTTTATTTAAGAACTACTTACGAAATTGTTGCGTGATGTGTTTTTTACCTTGCAACAAAAGCATTTTATGATGAAGAATAATGCTTATATCGCTCTACTTGTCCACATAACTTGATTTAATGAGTGTTTGATAGTAAAATTTATTATTTTATCTCAAAGTATTTGTGTTTACTTTTTTACTGGTTCAGTATATTCTAGGTATTCGCTACCAGTTAAATGTTGTCTATTATGATGATGATTTAAAACGCTCATAATTCTGAAAATTTAAATTAGATCCCCTTCTATTCACCTTTGTTTTAGTGCGAATAAACATTGAAAATTAGCAAATGTTTCTAATGGAACCTAGTCAATTTTACCTCAGTCATACGTGTAGCTAAACGCCAGAGCAATTCCAGCTCAATAATGTTTTTGAGATATCATGATCCAGACAATAACGAATACTTCGCTTTCGGATTTAAGGCGAAGCGAAGTTGCGAAGCGAATATTCGCTTCGCCATTGCGAAGGGCAGTTAGGGCAATTCGAAAATTCCCTTCGCTCCAAAAAAGTGACATTCGTTATTGTCTGTCATGATCAGGCTTCAGAAAAATTTTTGAGAAGCCGTCTCACAGCATTAAAACTCCGATAACTGCAGGCTAAAACTGCTTGAGTGTGGGACAAATTTTCCTTGCGCACTGTGCAGCTGTTGTACATTTATAAGCTCATTTATATTCTGCGCAAAACACTATATATAAAAATTACTCATTTATGGCTCATCAATCTCTGCATACCTTTATCTCAAAAAAGAATTCCTCACAAATTTGGATAAAAGATAGATCTTTATAAAGTTGAGTGGTAGATCTTAATTAGCAGAACGTTTATTGACACTTAAAATGCCTCAAACAGTTACTTTTCATTCATTGGTCCCTTAAACGTGATATAATCCACAGAAATGTTGGCAAGATACTCACATGACTATGATAAATCACCATAATTGATAGAGGGAAGTAGTAGTCTTAGTCCGATCTTGGAGAGAAGACAATTCAAAATCAGTTTTTAAAGAACATATGGTGTCTATCCAGAATACATAGTATCTTTTGTGCAGAAAGTCTATTATCTAAATGTGTATCACTCTACTGATACCCATAGAAAATTTTGTTCGAATGCAATCTGCGATTTGCCAAGTCTAATCCCTAAAAATCCTAAGGACTAAATCGAATCTGATGTTTATCATTCACTATCTTGATAATCTTAGTTAAAAACATGAGAGGTTTGTTAGTCATGACTTTTCTTTCAGGAATCCGTGCTGAGCACATTTTATCAAAAACGTTCGACGAGATGCTGACAGATATTTCCTCAAGCATGCCTCAATAATATTTAGCTAGTGATACTTATAAATCTGAATGGTGTTAAGTTTTACACTCAGAATCAACTACCATAATCATTTATTCAAGGTCATCAGAAAACTTTCAATCTTAAAATATATTCTTACTGTGTGGAAGCGTGTAAATGACTACGTGCGGATTTGCAGTTATCGGCGCCAAATGATTTTGCACCTAAGAAAGAATGCCGTCTGGTCTTGCCAAAATGAAATGTTTAATTTTTTTCTTTTTTGAGCTTATCTCCATGAGAAGAACGACGCTATTTAACTCTCACATAATTTGCAAATCCACATGATCTACTTAACGATCAGGTGCCTAAACACTTTAAGCATTTTTAAAGCCATTTCTTGACCACTTTATAACTCAGCCAGGCCATTATATCTAGAAGGATCTGTATCTTTTTGTGGCGCGGTTTCTGTTTCTAATTACTCAATAAACTGCAGGTTTTCACAAAATTGACTCACTGCATCACTTAAGATGCACCAACGGAACATAATTTTTTCAACGTAGATGGACAGTGATGAATAAAATATTTGTGTGTGATCATATCTTAGAGAGAACGCGAGAGTCTACTTGTTCGATTTTTACAGCATCTTATAAGGAGGCTTACAGCACTCTACGCCAAGCATTTCTATTAATATAGAATGTCTTAGTTTTGCTCGACCAAAGATGCGAATGAAAAATGAATGCTCTTTATTTGCATCTTTAACATACAGGAATTAAACCGAGTGAAATTTTTACAAGTGCTTTAAAGAGGCTATTTTCATTGCATGTTTACCCTACTACAATAACAAGGTCTGGACTAGATAGGTCATGTGTACATGACACTGTGTGAAACGTCATCTTTAAAATTAGATAAAATGGAGACTGATCTCGGCTGATGAGCACATTGACCATGTTTCAATGCCGTTGATCTATTGTCTACTGTCTGTCGCCGTAGGCGCTGCAGTAGAGATTGTTCCCCGAATCTGACTGTTCAGTCATTTGAAACGTTTTGGAACGAAACATCGCCATACGTTTGCGGTGTACATCTAGAGTCAACATCGACTGAAGGAGCCCGTTGAAAAAAGTTCATTTAGTCGCGGTTCCAATGTCAAATATCCCCGAAATTCCCACTCTTTCAATTTTCAATAAAATAATCTCGACGCTTTAACATAATAGGGCAAAAAGCCTTAAAACCGGTAGTAGAATTTAATTTCTGGAAATGTCGCTGTAAAAAATAAGGAGACAAAATTTCACGACACTATCTGCATCACCGAGTGTTATTTGTTGTTTGAACACTTTACAGTGTTTTAAAATACTAAATTAAAGACAAAATTAATTTTTATCAGTAAGATTGTCTCCGAAACTTCATCGTTCTACTGTGAATTTTGATGCTTCATTACACCCCAAATAGAAGAGCATTTAAGGAATTCCAGAGTTGAATGTCTCTACCTCCTGGTCAAAATCTTGGACTGAGTGAAACAGGAAGTAATTACCTGATGGTAGAGTATGAATTATTTACCTTAAATGGTTTTTTATCAGATATATCTATTATGCCTAACCGCAGGCAGGATCTAATGAATATGTTATTCATTATCTTATTTTCAACAATCTTGGATTCTGTCATAGAAGTTTTGGGGGTAAATTTATTATGTAGTCAACCATTTCCAGAAAAATACCGGTGTATCTTCATTCAATTCCAATCATATTATGCAAACGGTTTTAGTTAAAAATGTGTCCTATGGTAGGATTTAACTTAAACCTTAATAGTAATAATAGTAATAATAATAATAATAATAATAATAATAATAATTATAATAATTATAATAATTATAATAATAAT
>JACCGJ010001316.1:0-75777 GCA_013407085.1 Atriophallophorus winterbourni | reverse complement strand
ATAATAATAATAATGGAAAAAATATTTGAATCTAATTTTCAGCCGAAATCAGTTGTACACATTTGGGAACTTGGTGGTGGAACGAAGCTAGCTGACTTGCTAGATGTCACAATATCACCTGAAAATCTGTGGTAAGTGATGTACTGTTATAAAGTACAGCAATTTACAAATTGTACTTGTGCTCGATCTCTCTCGTCCGCATGAGTTATGGAGTGTGTTGGATTTATTCCTGGAGAAAATTAAACGACGGTTCGAGGATATACATTCGAGTCTGGCACAACGACACACAAACGCTATTCGTAAACGCCTGCAGATTCTCCGGGAGAAGCGCGAGGGCTTTAATCACCCCGACAAAGATTTGATGAATCCATTCCCGATTCCCCTAACCATTATTGGTTCAAAATATGATCAGTTTACAGTCAGTAATTTTGGTCAAAATCACTTATTTTCAGACTTTAGCTTTGGAACAACAGAAATTGGTGTGCAAGACTTTACGATTTCTAGCTCATCATTACTACGCTGCTGTATATGTAAGTTGAGTTATATTTACGCATGTACAAATCTGACAGTTCTGTACGGTCAAGGAGGATAATGTGCTGAAACGCGTGAAGACTGTCTTGAGCAATTTGGCTTTTGGAACAGCAGAATTGAAGTATTCACACTTAGATTTCGGTAAACCACTGTCAATACCGAGGGGAACCGATTCTTATTCTCATATTGGTAGGTTATCCAATGCATCAAGAGCTAAAGTATAAAGTCAGATGACTTTTATCCAGTTGAGTAATTTATTACGATTTCGTAAAGATGTGCTGCATGTGTTTGCCTTTTTGTTCGATCGCTTTCATCAATGAGCATTACAATCGCGTGACTATACATCTTAGTTCAGCAGCAACAATCTCTGGCACAAAGTTCGCAGCGATATGCAATCTAAGGTAATTGTGTAAACTCCGTTTAGTATTCCATAACAACGCCCGCTTCTCTTCAGATAAAAGCTAGCAGCTTACAGATCTCAAAAGACAACGGTGGGCATCTTGTTTTTACCACGGCAGATGGTCAATGTTGAGAGATTTCCTCATTTCTACTTTGGACTAATTCACGGTAGATTCACTTATTTTAACTCCCCAACGAGTAACGCTTTTGAACTAGTACCAAAATGGATAAGTTTAAACCTAAAAGCTTGAACAAAATATCCATTTTCCATTTTCAGCTGGTTTCGCGCTGATTGTAGAAATCAGTTAGAGTCAGAATGACTAGGATTCGCGTCTTGAAACAATAGAAGATTGGTAACCAATGCTTGGACACCGAAAGAACTGTTGTATATAGCTGGTGTGGCCAACCTGTTTAGTCACATGTGGATTGGTTTCGACACAGGATTGAATATCCCCTTATTTGCATACTTATGCAATACTAGCAATTACTAATAATTACGAACAGTGGCTTAATAATTCAAGCTTTGGGTAACATTGATCCATTTGTTCAAGGCATGTGAATGCTGATTGTACCACCTTTATGACAACGGACACTCCTCGGCACTGTTACATTATTGTTCACGGCTTGTGACTATTTGTTACAAATGTATATGTTAGCCTCCTTTGGTCAATGTCGACCATGGATGTACATCACAATCGCATGATTTTTTCATGTTCCACAGCTTTTTGAATGACAAAACAGTCCGAATCGGGAGGACCAATCTCTCCCGCAGCGCTTGCAACGATAGTCAGAACTCGGTTTTAGGACATCAGTTGCATGTCGGTGGCGTGATCTGCGTTCAGCAGCCAAGAGCTGTATCTGCTCCTGCCCAGCTTGCAGACAACGTTTTACGCAATGCCTCCAATGTCTGCGGTCAAGAGCAAGTTCTTCCCAACTCACGAGGTCAATGCCAAGAGCTTTCGTATCATTTCGGCAAACGTATTTGTACCGCAATTACCGTCTGCCCAATGGTCGAGTTCCTGATTTCAACTCACCATAGAGTAAATCATTCGGAATAAGACCATATTACATTCTGTAGACGTTGCCAAGCCACCGCAGGCGGCGCTGTTGTAGTATGGTGAACATGCTCCGTAAACCAGCTTTTGAAAGCACTTCAGCATTAGTTACTTTGTCCATCCACGATATGTTCAAGGGACGACAGATGCTTCGCAGTTGGAAAGCATTCGGCTTCCGTTCGTGTCTTGCGTGAGTGGTCCAGTTTTCACTGCCGTACAGTAAAGCATTTCGTACACACGCGCTGTATATCATCATCTTTGTCTTTACAGTCAACTTGCGGTTACCTCAAACACAAGAGTTCAATCGGGACAAAATGACGGCTTCTTCACCAATCCGCTTATCAATCTCCGTGTCTAGCGAGAGGTTGTACGCAATGGTTGAACCAAGATATGTGAAATGATGTACTGGTTCATGCTGACAGTTTCCGACAGTGATGATTGAAGGAGATACAATTCCTTGACCAAGTGCTTTGGTCTTGCTCATTCTCATGCTGATTGTTAGCTCAAAGTCTTTGCGTGTCGATAAAAAACAGTCTCTTAGCGACTGGAGGTGTTCTTGGGAGTGAGCAATAATTACTGCATCGTCGGCAAACAGCAGGTCACGAATTAGCACATCCCGTACCTTGGTTCGTGCTCTCGACCGGTTCAGGTTGAAAAGCTTGCCATCACTTCGCGTGTATAGGTAAA
Organism: Atriophallophorus winterbourni; assembly: GCA_013407085.1. NCBI lineage: Eukaryota > Metazoa > Platyhelminthes > Trematoda > Plagiorchiida > Microphallidae > Atriophallophorus > Atriophallophorus winterbourni. The sequence continues at coordinate 73,105 of JACCGJ010001316.1, read as the reverse complement.
TGCCTTCTGTTCCCGTCCTAAAAGCGTACTTCAGAATCAGAGCAAATAAAATGCCGTACAGTGTTGGAGCAAGAACACACCCTTGTTTGATGCCTCGGCGAATTTCATAGTCTTCTGAACTGAAACCGTTAAAATTATCTGAGCCCGAGTTAAAGGAAATAACGAGTTTGAGCAGTCTTGCCTATCATATCAGGCAGTTTAAAAGACCCTCCCTGCTGACGTAGTCGAATGCCTTCGTTAAATCAATAAAAACGGCGTATCATGGCATCCGCTTTTCCCGACACTTTTCTTGAAGGTGTATCAAGGAGAAGATTATGTCAACTGTTGATCTTCTTTTGCGGAAGCCACATTGAGATTCAGAGTAAACTCTATCAGCTAAAAATTGTAGCCGGATCTGTAAGACTTTAGAAAACAATTTGCCTACAACATTCAGAAGGAAGATTCCTCTGTAATTCCTAAATAGCGTGATAATCTTCGTGTCTCGCATCTCTTGTGGGACACATCCTGTCAGCGTTCAAGAAGCAAATGATGACGAGGCTGTAATAATGCTTTTCTACAGCATTTGATGAGCTCAGGTGGAATTTTTTCGTCACCAGGGGCCTTCCCATTCGCTAAACGGTCGATTGGGGTATTGTGCTCATCAAGTGTAGAGCGAGTATCTAGATGTTCAATGGTTGGCAACCGCTCAACATTTTCGAGTGCATGCGGTAAAACCGTAGTGTCCCTAGAGTAGAGAGAGGAAAAGTGCTCTATCCATCTTTCCATCTGCCGAGCTTTTTCGACAAACGGATTAACAGATACAGACTTAATGGGAGCCGTTTTAAGTTTGTTTGGACCAGTGGCTCACTTCATCCCATCATACATTCTATGAAAATTTCCAGTATCCGCAGTTTTTTGGATACTGAGGCTAATTTCAGTCCAATAGTTATTTGCACACCGTCTTGCAGTCTGTCGGACCATATTTCTAGCTGCTCTTAGAAGTCGTAAGTCTACATCTGTTGGCATACCAACGTAATGGTACCAGTGATGCATTCCAGATTTAGAGTCCAAATCCGTTCGCTCCTGCAGCTGCTTCGTTCTGCTGGTTTTAGTAGTCTGTTTCACATGGCAAACGAAACTTCATGCACTCGAGGATCATCAGAACCCCTTCCATTCCAAAAAATGTGTAATCTTTTTCTGTTTTACGCGTCTCTTGCAAGGCCACGTCGACCTTCATCCGTTAAAACTCAATGTTAATCACAGCTGATTTTCTTACGTCTCGGATATGCGAGATTTCGTCATAAAATCCCAAAAGCATGGACCCGACGTTCTAGGTTCCCAGTTGCAGAGCCGACCTTGGTTTTTTTATTAATTCGTTTCGCTAGTTCGGAAAAATACAGTTTGCTTGTCGGTTGATTCCTAATCCCCATTCACCCAATGACAATAGCAGACCGTGGCGAGACGGCACCTTATTGACTTGGGGCTGCCCAGCTTCAGGCTTGCGGTAGCCGTCCAATGAGACCTGAAAATCTCTCCCACCGCCGGAAGCAGCCACAGGCGCTGAGTTTTAGGCCAGTCGGTCCATAGCTCTTAACCGGTATCTGTTGCTTCCCGTGTTATTATCCATATAAGAGCAATGGAGTGTCTTAACGGGACTTCAGCTCCGGATTTTTCCTCCAGCTGACTCCTGAAGCCTTTTCCTTGGTTATATGTAGCCACAAGGCTGTGGAGTTTTGAGATAAGTGTTTTCCTTCACTTAAGTTGACTTACGAGCTCCACCTGACCGAAGCAAATAGGTTATGAGGCGCCAGTCAGCCGCCTTCCTCCTGTCAGCAAATGCAGTTTCGCTGGGTCAAACAGGACCACATGTGCAGACCAGGAGCTAGACTTGGTTGTCAAAGGCTATATGAGACGCGCCATTAGAGCATTTTTGGAATTGGGAGCTTATTCCCAAAACCGCTCCGGTCGTGACAACCTTGGAACCTACAAATGTACTACTTGTTGTTATTAAGTAACACAACAAAATGAATATTTAGACAATTGCTATAGCTACCGAGCTGCTCCTTTTTATGTTCAGTATAAAATAGTAGTTTGCCCTGGCATTTTTTCAACAGAACGCTAACATTGTTCTAGTTTCAGTACATTCGATGAAGCGGCCTCTGAATTTATGGAAGCTTTGTTATAGAAATCCCAGACAATTAAATTTGATTGCACACGTTGAATGATTGTGATTTTGTGTTTATATTTATGGCTTCTTGCAACATGGTTTTGTCTTTACGTATCAGATTATCAGTGCTCTGGTTTCTCTAATCTTTGTGTTAATTCTCATCAAAGCTGTACATCACGTTAAAGATGAAATCATAATGTTTTTTTATTTCAGGTACGCCACCCAACCTTGACACGATGTCCACTGTTGGCAAGGTGAAAACACCACTTGAAATGTGGAAATTCGCATTCTGTGCTAAATTCCCGCAGGTATTACAATCCTAACATGTAACAGGGACTTTGAAATTATTATTATTTGCAAGATTTTGTACAGTCAGTGCCACCCAGAGAAACATTCTTGGCTCGTTTCTTTATAAACAGCATAGCGAAAATATATTTGATGCTTTATGATACGATACGCTCCTTAACAAGGACATTATAACAACCGAACCCTCTTTATATTGTTGATCTGCAAGAAAACATTAAACAACATTTTAAATTCAAAGTGGCACTGTTACTGCTGAGTTGACTTGTAAACGCACTTTAACATTAGCCTACCCGGGTTATAAATTTCTTTCTCTATTTTGAATCAAAACTCTTTCGCACATTATCCACTGGGTTGATTATTATTAACAACAATCTACCTCGCATTATCCTAATTCTACTTGGAATCAAAGCAATAAATGTAATACTCCACATTTCTTGCTGCGCTATCGATCGCCAGTTTAGTGCCACATCAACACCTCCATCACGTGATCAAACTATACGCAACCCTGGTTCCACGTGGAATTATATCGCGTGGCATTTGGATCAAGTATGTGGTGAAACACTGGTTGGTGTGTTGCATCGACTTCCGTGCAGCCAGCAGGTCTTTTTAGAGTGAAATAGATCTTGCTAATCTTTGTAATCACTATTTCGATAAATGGAATCGTGTTCAGTGATTCATAGATTGGCATTTCCCTTGATATCACTCACATTTTGAAAGTGCAATCTTAGAAAAAACCATAACATGTAGAAAGAACTAAATATACGGATGGCAGCAATGTTGAGTTGTACTTGCCCTTACACATTCGGACGAAATCATACGGTTTGTACTTCGAAGCTTCAAGATTGAAAATTTATGGTTGAAAAAGCAATTAACTTTACGAAAATATGACACACTATACGCTATGCTTCGGTTCACATTAACCCTCGGAAGTTTATATGCTTTTGTCCACATGCCTCTTCATCCTGTGGTGATTTTTAAGTGATAACTTCTAGTACTATAAAAATTTGAGTTTTGATCCAGGGTGGATCAGCTTTAAAACCCTACCTCGGTCAGTTGAACGAATTTGATGTGTTTAATCTGTAAAACGAATAGGCATCGTGCATTTATTTGACCTAGCTTTGCGCAAAAAATGTCCAAAAATTTTAATTGGCATTGAAGATATCGTAGTTTCAAAAATAATCATTTGCACACATCTCCATCACACACACACACACCCAAAGACTGGTTTCGTGAAGTTTGCACTCATCAGGTAGGAACACTACGATCAGGATCCGTATGCACTTGAAACACTAGAGAGAATAGAGAACAAGTTGGATGTTGTTGCTTTAGTTTCAACAATAAAGGGAGAAAAAATGGAATGATAATTGCCGAACAAAAATGTCCAGCTTTCGTAATTTGCGTGTATTAATCCAAGCTGTTTAACGACTTGAATACCTACGAAACCGATTGCAGTGGCTTGATGATATAGTACTCTGGTTTTCACATTCGAGTTTTTTCACATTTTTATTCATACCATCGTGAACATACCTACCACTAGTTCTCGTTTTCTTTGGAGAATGAGATTAATCAGGACATTGTAGTAAGAGTACTTCGTTTTTAATGGCTATTAATGAGCTGTATATGAACTCCGTAAAAATTTCTCTGCGCGTGTAAATTCACTCATCTGAAGGAAATTCTGGTCTCACTAACTCATGAGAAACCTTTCAAATTTAAATTTAAACCCGTTTTCCAACAGCCACTGGTGCTCGTCTTTGGGTACTTCCAAGACTAGTTCAAGAATTCAGATAACGCTGCGCTGCACATTCACACCACCAGCAACAGCTCTGTATGAAACGTAGAAAGTGTAGTTATTATTCTTTTGTTTGTAAACAGGGGGAGAACATAGTCGCGAATATTTGAAGCACCGTAATCGGAGTGCAGTAATATGCAGCGCTCGTATATTCGGTATAACTAAACCTATGAGAATGCCTACTGGGATGATATCGTATTCACAACTATGATGTGTATTCAGTCGACCAAAATGTGGTCGTCAAGTTCAGTGAATGGCCAACTTTCACTCTGAATCCATCACTATTCCAAGTGCATTTGCACCCAAACCCACCCTGTGTTGCCACTTGAGTGCGTGTTCAAATCTCCTCATTAAGGACATGCTTAATGTTGCAAACACATTTTATCCCAGTATTAGACTAGCGTTCGAATGGTTACAGCTAATTAGACTAATGTCACCGTTGAAACGAATCAAATTGCTGCTTTGGAGGTTAGAATAAGCTGCGGTGTCATCATCTCGGAGGTTATATCTGCATGACGAAATGGTGTAAAGTTCTTCCCGGGATCCTTGGCTAATGTGCGCCCACACTTTCCATAAAACGAATCCAAAATCAGTTGCAATGCGCTGCATGTTTACATTTACTTTGAACATCAGCGAGTTCTGGATTAAGTTCGTTTATGTAGTACTGTCTAATTCCAGTCGACACTGTTTACCAATTGTTTGTCCGCAAACAGTAGGCTGAATTCGTCTCTTTCACCCTACTTGACATGTCGTGCCGAGAGCCTCGACGGTGCATCCGTAAATTAATCAATATTTCTGCCATTGTTTACACGATGGTTGGCTTGCCGACATTGTGACATATCACGTGATACGGAACCCGGATTTTAGTTCACACAATCAGGTCACGCCATGAGATCTATTCACTGCATAAAATCAAAACAAGTTCGAACTGGATCGATTGAATCGGATTGACAATGTAGGTCGCCGTCATTAATCTTGGGTAAAGTGTGACATTAATTTAAGTTCAATGAATGTATCGCTTTGCCAGTCGATGAATGAAAAAATAGAACTTTTATGCTTGGTAGAAAGCTATTTGCTACCACATCTCTACATGAAATTAACAGCTTATTGCTTCTTTGCACCCACGTGCTACAGTTAACCAGCTAGTCAGTACAAGGCGAAATCTAGCTGCCCAACACTACCTATTTTTTGCGTGCCCTAGAAAGTGTGGCAGCATTAGTCACATGTCTATCCAGCCCAATGCGGGACTGCTTGTCTGTTGTCTGGACAATTTTATCGATTGTCTCGGTTGTAACACGGAGTTGTTGGAACAAATTGGACGGTTTCACACACTGGGGCGGGAATTGCTTAGTCTACGTTTGTTGTTAGCGCGTTACCACTAGCTGAGAAGGTTTAAATAACGCTTACCATCGATCTCAACACGAGCTCATAGGACCTACCGAAACATCATTAATTTTAAAATACACGTGGCAATTATTTGGATGCAAGGATAGTGATAATATAGAAGTCACAATGCCTGTGATTACTAGCCGGGATTGTATTTCAGTGCAGGAAGGGTTACCATGAGGAGTTTTACCTTGCTAGTGAAATGACCGAATTTGATAATTTATACAAAATCCATTACCTTTACAGCAACCAGGTACGTCGCCAAGCTTTCGTACACCTAACCGATAACTGGAACTTGATACGGTGCGTCATAAATGAAAAGTCCACTGGGGGATTTACGTTTGTTTATTTTTATGTGAAACCCAGTCAACTTGTCCTCTTTTTATTTAGCTTTACTCAGCTGCAGTTATTCATCAAACTTTTCTCGTGAAGGTCAATCTGCTTCATTGCCTCATGCACCAGAAGCAAAGCAGCAGCTTGCAAGTTCTGTTAAACACAACTAATTAGTGCCCTATTTTACTGCTGTCTCAACACTCCGATCACATGAATACCAGTGTAACTATTTCCGTTCACGATCACAGCGCCTTCCAGTGGATGGATCAATGCTGCCAATGGTGCTTTGGCAGTAAAATGTCTATTCTTTTTATATTAATCGATCGTGTTTGATTCCGGTTTTTATACCGACTATTCGTTTGGTTTCAAGGGTTTTCCAATCAGATCATACCTTTTCCATCATTATTGCAATTGATATCGTCAGCTTTCCAACATATTGTGTATATCGCTGTACTCTTTTGGACACAGATTACCGAGCCTTCTTCTGCACTAAATCCTACGGATAACGCTGGAATAATTCACTCTGCACAATATGCGGAACCTCTGGTGGATACAGCACGGGCGACTAAAGAAGAAGAACTGGATAAAAAGCTTCACCAGGGAGCAAAACGATTCAAAGAACAATTACAGTTGGCTGCAGCCGAAGGAGTGTTGATTGCTTAGTTGATAAATGATATACCTGATAAAGATTTTCTAGATGGTTCTCAGCAGTACGGTACTAATGGATGCCACGCTACTGAGGCACGAAGGTGGACAAAATTGGGTCCAGATAAACTAGAAGTCGAGCTTGTGGCAGTTTGCTTTTAGAAAATTTTTGGTCAACTTGAAATCAGAATGTTTAATGGTAGAAAAAGCAATAAGTTTAACAATAACCATAGGATGACAGGTATATGGAGTAAAATTACGAAATCTCTCAAAAATCAATAGACACAGTCACCTACCGCATGGTTCGTCATATACTCATCCAGTTTGGAAGCGAAACCCGCAACAGATTCCAAGTGTGTGATTGCTTTAGCTAACATTGAATTCAGTCGTGAATAAAACCTTACTGTTTAACCGACGAACAAGTTGGAATGGAGGGTTTTTAGCTATCATAAAATCAACAACAGCTCGGAGGAAACTGGGAGGCGGTCGCGGAAACAACTTTTCCGTGCTGAAACTGATTTTGTACAATAGAAAGTGTAGTTCATTGAGAGCCCGAGAAATTATTGCATGCATCCATTACCCACTGATAATCGAGCAATGCACACAGCAAACAAACCTTGCTCTGTAAGTTCTGGGTGTCAAAATAATTTGTCATCAAAGATGTTTCATAAATTTATTAACATAGTCAAGCATTTCAAAAACTAAACTAGTGCTCCACGCGTTGTAAACTAGAATTAGATAAAGCTAACTTGTTCATCGAAATAATATTGACTCGGAATGTCCTTGCCGTGTGGTCCGATGCTATTCCAATTAGAACTAATCTCTTCGTAAAATATGGGATGCGCTATCACGCGGCAATTTTTTAAGCCCCTGTGAATGGATTTATTGTTGAATAGACGGATACCAGCATACTGCTTTACAAAAATGCACAATTGATTACCTCGGGGCTCACAATTCAATGCAACAACTACGATAGAAGGTGTGTTGATTAGAGCGTTTTATCGATTAACGATTATCGAACGCACAAGTTGTGAGGACACGCGGAATGCGATACTATGCGTACTTGTCGCCAGCACACGCGCAATGCGTGTTTGGGGCGCATACGTACGATCGATTGAATATTCGCATATCTAATGCGCGATCAATAACTCTTGTTCCGACTTGCGCACAAACACGCACACCCTGGTTAATGGCATTTGTTACTTAACGTTTACTCTTATCGATCGCCATCCCGCGGTAGAGTAAACGCGCATGTGTGTTTAATCCGTCTCGATTAGCAACGTTTGAATAATTCAGTGCGTTTTACGACGAACAATGTTGACAATCCACTAAGCTCAGGACAAGCGCAGACAAATTAAACTGGTTATCGGCTCGTTTGATTGTCTGCGAAACGGTTTAGGGGAGAATACGGTAAGTGAGACACGAACGCACTAATAATTGAATGCGAGTTGATCAAACATCGGCCGCGTAGGCGATAATTTCCCATTCCCATTTGTTTACAGAAACGTGAGTCCAATTATTGCGACGGTAGGATAAAAGCGGGTTTGAATAGAATAATATGCAAGACTACTCAATCGTCATCACTTTGAAGATATCTGGAATATGTACGGTTACAAACATCCTTTCTTTGTTAAATTAACGATCGATAAAGGTTCGATCCGGTGGTGTAATTCCTTTAAATCGTCACTTTAGATTCTCGTCAATTATAGATCAATCCTACGCCCACCGTCGGCCGATCGATTAATCCTATTTGCTTGCCGTGTACGCACACAACTATGTTGACCTGACCGAAATAACACAGAGCGGACTGTGGAAAGCGAAATTTGAGCCAGCCATACAAGGTCGTCGCCCTATCTAGCCTTTCGTGGTGAAAAAGGTCAGTTCACGTGGGTTTTCGTCCATTCTTGTAGGGTGCGTGTATAAGAGTGGTCAAGCCAGATGTGCACACGCTAGATATAGAGCGGAAAATGAGTAAGACGAAAAATTGGTTCTCTAGTTGTCAAACGTGCCCATGAAAGTTGCGAATCTTACAAATTCATACTGAACAAATCCCAAATCTCATTGTCATTGATAAACTTAGTAGCGAAAATGAACGCTGGTTTATTTAACTGTTTAATATACCCGATGAGCTCCAGATCTTAAATTCGGTTATATGATGTACAACATTTCCACCATGCGGTAGTCAATCTAGGAAACAATTTACTCAATTCGAATAAGGTTCCCGAAGAAGAAGAAGCTTGGAGAAACTTTAGATGCGATTTCATCACTCAGAGGCTCTTCCGTGGAGCAATTTGCTACCATTTTTTTTAAAAAAACTATACACTACAAAAATCCAATACATTTCTAAACCCCCTTTATGCTCATCACTTAAACTGGCACATGATGCCGTGATGACGGTGACGTCATTTAACGTGCAGCTTGAATATTTAATTCAAGTGTCATACGCTTCATGCACACGTTTTCACGTCAAAACTGGTTTCACTCGGATACGTTTTACAGTTTTACAGTTTGGCTATATGCCGTTGCCCGATCACATGAATACTGGGAAATAAGAATAACATGCCCTTCCCGTCCGTTATTCGAAGTACGTAAATAATGATGCAAAGAAATTTGAGTGGCAATAGAGGAAAATATTCGTAGCTCAGGATGTGGATGGTGTTCACCTTGTGTTCGCCGAGCTTGCGTAGTTGTTGTTGGACGTTTCGTCATCAGGCTAGATGACATCATCAGCAAAACTTCTTTCGAACTTCGAGTGGAATCGGTTAGAATTACTATGACGCTATTGATTCAAGGTTTCATGGTAATGAAGTACACGGCAAGGCCACTAGGTTTGCGTTAAAATGGTTGTATATAGAATATTGTACTCAACAGTGAAATTTTAAAATGCTCTACAATGAGGATGTGTGGAACTGATTCAACAATGGGGTTATTATGCTCAGTAAACACATCCTCACCTATCCAGCGAGAGGTCCTACGTTCGATTACCTTCACGGTACACATATTGGAAAGTTGTCTAGTGCATAGCTTAATGAAGCTAGTCTTACTGACTCCATTAGATAAGAGCAAACAGTCTGAAGGTGTTAGTTTTGAAGCGGAATTAAGCACCCCAAATATGCTGTGTAAATTGATTCACCGAGCCAAGTCATCAACATCTTTGTGTATAGCATTATACCGACAGGAGATACCGAGGGCTTAAAGGCCATACAACAATGATACGAAAAACTTCTAAGTAGACAGAGAAGGGCATGACCTATAACGAGACGGTACCTGTAGAGATTAAGCACAGACACATGTGGACAAGGTGTTTACACCTCTGCTCAAATATGCACACAATAAAGTTTATAAGCAAGCAGAGCAGCATCAGCACAACACCTACCTTTCGGTGCTAACCGTCATGCATCCAAACAAGCTTTCCTTACCACTCTACTTGACATAATATAGGATTAATAAAACACTCCAAAAAGCTGCCCATTCCCAGACGTAAAATGTGCACATGCAGTAGTGGGAAATCCAATCGTTGTGGCGTAGAACCCCATCAAGTTGGGAAGCCATATAAATTGTACCGTTTCGTGCTACTCGCATAAATAGCAACTAATTCTCATTTTCAAGAAATACAGTAGAAATGTTCCACGGAATTTGGCTTCAGCTCATGTTCGCATAATTGTTAATTTAAGTTATTCCAAAGAATGCAATACGTATGAGAGGAAAGCGTACTTATTAACTTGCTAGTTTAATTACTAAATTTAGCTTTTAGACTTTGATGGGTGGAGACTATCGTCAAGCCTTCCCCTGCTTTTCTTTCTTCTACTAAACTCGCCGGTCTCGTCTTTTTGGAATCTTTCTCGAAAATACAATGTCAATGGTGTTTTAGACGTCGTTACTTAGTGTTACGTAAGAGCTGTCATGGATGGCTTCTGAATGATATAACCAGACCATACTCGGACGAATTAGAAATCGCTCAATGGTCTTGGTCTGTTGCACTCCCATATAATTTTGTACTTTAAAGTCACATGACATCGAATCCTAAAAGACTGCCTAGGCACCCATTGTTAAACGCTTAAAGCCGTTGAAGGTATGTCACTTTCGGTATCTATCTTTTCGAACCGTGCATTGGCAAAGACTTGAGCAAACTTTCGAATGCCTGCATTTTATTGGCCAAGATCAAGATGCTGAAGTTTCAAACCACACCGATTCGTGGGATATGGATTTTCATGTCTACATCAAGGTTACATAGCTGTCGATGATTTTCAGTTTTCTTACTTTAAAATCAATAGAGAAGCCATCGATTGTGCTAAACTTTGAACACTTACATTTTCTACATGAATCATCAGCCTGACCCCCAGAGTTCTCTGCCATAATCCTGCTCCTAAATCAATCATGGATATGCAGAGCAAAAACAACGTCGTCTGAAAAGTTAACTTGCAGTTCACCTCTAGCTGTCTAACTGAGGCTTCTCAATTGACTGATGACATTGTTTCTCGCCCAAGTGTTGACCGCCCGTGACCTGTGAGCCTCGCTCAATGCGGCGAGATATGGTTTCATGCGCTCCACATGAGCAGTACTCCTTTGGGTGATTTAGAACGCACAAACGCACTCTATCGAATGGGGACTTGGATTCTTCGTGTCTTTACAAAAGAATGTCCCTCCGGTGTACAGGTTCTTCTTACGCCAAAAATAAATACCCTACATTGTTTCATCCCAGTTTTAACTTGTGCCATTCCGCGGCATCGAATATAGCTTAAATGTTCCGTGGTTCGATGGTAGTTGTTGCCTTGCTCATCCGTTCAGTGAGGCTCATTTTGGTGTCTACCTTCGTCCTACGATGGAGTATATAGTAGAGGTCTGGTCTCCTTGGCTGAAAAAAGATATTGCTCTCTTCGATAAAATCTATCACAGAGCAACAAAGTTAGTGATGGGTCCTCGCAATGTTGCGTACACTGAAAGGTTACGACTTCTGGGTCTATATGACTTTACCCAAAGGAGGATACGACGCGATATTATTCTGACCGATAGAATTGTGTCTACCGAAGGACATCCATTAAAACACTTGCTTGATGTATGTGATGCGAAAGTGACACGCGGACATACCTTAACCCTTTGCGTCCCAAGTTTACGTATTGATAGTCCGTGCCATTTTCATTTGAATTCCCTACCCCAACGTGTGGTGAACTCTCCTTGCCTGGCGGTGTTTAAAGCGAAATTGGACTTACATATGCACATTTTCATTCATACCGCAATCATGTGGTGTTGTAAAGTATTAACTTTTTAACCATAAACCCTTGAATCATTTCAAAGTTAGGAAAAAGCGAAGATAAAGATATTTGTTTAAACAATTATGGAAGAGAGAGCATGCTTAGGCTGCTTAATGTTTGAAAGTTGGGATTTATCGGGGAATGATTATCTGGGCCTTCCACAGACTGTGCTTTTATATTTAAGCTTAGGAAATAGCATTCACATTGGAAATTAAAGGTTTTGCACCCGAATAATGTGCTTACGCATATCAAACTGGGTACAGCATGTAAACATTTGGCATTGTGTAACCGAACACCAGATTGCCACAGATTCATATCACCATAAAGCAAAATGCGGTCAGCTGGAGTATTTCATCTTTTTATGACGACAGTTACTTTCTCTCTACGTGATTAGTCGTATGATGTTCGCCATTACTAACAATGAGAATCGAATTTATCTCTCTCCATTCCGCCTGATGTAATTCAATATTTTTGTTTTTAATTGCATCGTTCCACACCTCCTCTACGCATTCCCCGTAATTTTTCCCGCCCTCCTGGAAAAGGATTTTCTGCTGATCAGAAGAGGTATACAGGCTATCTCTAGATTGAGAAGTGTTTCGGCGGATTTAATTCGATACGCTATTGTCGATCGTCACTTCTGTGAATGCAAGAGGTTATTCAAAAACATTTCTTCTGATAGTTCACATCCACTGAACAAGATCATTGCAGTCTGCAAATCTTTTTCCTCCACCCGAAGTCAACATTTAATTCCTTATTCAAGAACTCAAATTCAGAAACTCTTTTGGTCTTTTCCTGACTCGAAACATGGTTAACCTATCAATGGCTGTTTCAGAGTTGAAGATGCGCCTGACAATTTGACAACTGATGTTGGGAGATCCTCGTAATTTTTCTAAGTTGATTTTCTAATTTCATTCGTATGTCTGTCTAGTCCTGGGTAACCTGACAGCATTTCTGCCCACGTACAGTATTTGTTGTGCGGCACTCTGCCTGGATGAGGCTTGTGTGTTTTCATACATTTCACTGTTTCTCAATTTTGTAGAGAAATTAATTTTGTTTCTGAAAACTCGTGTACACGAATAAAGTCACTGTTTTCTTCTTCTTCATATGATCTCGCGATGAAACCGTGTTGAGAATTTCTTGTCATGATCTCCTGTTACTAGAGTTTTCAACGTTTTGTTTAGTATGCCCAATTTTCAGGCACACTTGAATTGTAGTTAAGTTAGTACGTTTTCAAAATGATCGCATCCCGGGCACTTATCACTATTTCAGGCTTCGTACCTTTTTGAGACTGCTTATCCGTATCATATTATTTGCAATAGTATAAACGTTGCTCATTTAGCTCAAAATCAAACGTCTTTTTGTAAATATTTCGAAGATTGTAGTATTGGTTTTTTGCAAGGGTCATTTAAGTTAATTAAAAGCCTCTACATTATGAGGAGCGACATTAAAACAGAAAATCAATATTCGGGGAAGAAGATCCGAAATTTATTCATTTCCACGCTTCTGAACGTTTGACATCTATATCAAATGTGTGGATCGGTCATCTAAAGATTGGCTGAGCTAATTGCTTCAACCTTTAATTCTGATGAGTAACTTTTCGGTTTCCGCAACTGGAACACTGTAGAATCAGTAGGGTGTTGTGCTCACATCCCGGTCACATTCCCTTCACACACCTCGCTGTAGTTAGGTTTTATGTGAGAAAATGAATCCGACTGTTCTAGTTTTCACATTAATAAAGCAGAGAGAATATTGCCTTTCTATCTAGAAGACCAAATCCAATTGAGGATGAGTACAACCAACACCAAAACCGGCCGTGTGTGTTTGATGGATATTTTTTAAAAATTTTAGATAGTCCAGAAAAATCTTAATAGCGAAAACGCTTTATTGACCGAGTTTCAAGCGTCCATAAACCTAATTTGTGAGAGAGTTGAAAAAAAAGATCGATAGATTCATGGGTACCACGCTTTATTTTACAATCAAAATTTGTTGACCGTTTCATCCGATTATTTGCTGCTGTTTTCATGTCATTTGAGAGAACGCCTCGACACCACCATTTCCGCCTAATTGTTTACGTAACAAATGAATTTCGCAATACCGGCTGGGCCACCTTAGTCTGGGGGTAAAGTAGAAGCCTTTCAAGTAAGAGAGCACCCGATCGATCGTTTTACCACCACGTCAAACTTGGAAATGGTTTCAAACGGTATCCCGGATGATAACTGCGACTCCTGGCATCAGCTAAGTCATCGGAGAAACCAGAGGCTAGTTTTGTAATAAAAATGCACGCACCAATTATACCCCGGTATTCGGAATTAGAGATTTCTAATACCATTAACCGATTTTGCAGAAAATGTCACTTGCATTGAATGAGCCCAATCTCGTGCGATCCAGTGAACCACTGTTTCAAATAGCAAAAATGATTTATTACAAAAATAATTAGTTCATTCGATTGAAAAGCTAAAACAGAACCTCGAGGCCTCGATCGTTGAGAGCAGCTGTTTCTGTCCATTTCACGTCAGATGTTCGTGTGTATTAGTGATGATCTGACAAGCGTCATTCGAAGCTGCGTCACGCCAACGGTCAATTGAAAAATCGTGGTATTTTATTCCAAGCCTAACAACATTCAAGGAATATTGCGTTCAATCCGAACTTCTATTATGAGATTTGAGTTGAAAAATGGAGAAATAAATTTTAAATCACTAATCATCGATTCAAGATTCAAGATTCAAGATTCAAGGATTTATGGTTAAAAAAGTTAATACTTAACAACCCCACAGGATTACGGTATGAATAAAACATGAAAATTACAATAGTATAAAAGCAATAGAGAATATCAAATGTAAGGCTCACGAATGATGTTTGTTTGCAAGTGCAAGTCCAATTTCGCTTTAAAAATCGCCAAGCAAGCAGAGTCCACCACATCTTGGGGTAGGGAATTCCAAAGAAATATAGCTGGCGAAAATGTCGCCGACAATCAATACGGGAACTTGGAATATAAAGGAATAAGGTATGTCCGCGTTTTACTTTTCCATCACATACATCAAACAAGTGTTTTAATGGATGTCCTTCGGTAGACACAAATCTATAGTTCAGAATAATATCGCGTCGTATCCTCCTTTGGGTAAAGTCATATAGACCCAGACGTCGCAGTCTTTCGGTATACGGAACACTGCGAAGACCCATCACTAACTTTGTTGCTCTATGATAGATTTTATCGGAGAGAGCAATATCTTTTCGCAGCCAAGGAGCCCAGAGCTCGACCGCACACACCATCGTAGGGCGAAGTAGACATTCATTATCCTTGGTAACGTTACCTGGGAGAATCTTCCAAATATTCTTCGAACGATACCTAACAATCTGTTGGCCCGTCGATATATATTATGGCAGTGCACTGTGCTCTTCAGGTTACCGCTAATCCACACTCCAAGATCTTTTTCTAACGAGCTCCATGCTAGGTTTTCAGTTCCCAATCGATATGTCCAAGAAACATTCTTGCCAAGATGGAGCATCTTACATTTCTGTATGTTGAATAACATGTCATTCATGGCCGCCCAAGTCGACACGCTGTCCAAATCCATTTGTAGTTTCTCACAATCCTCTGCAGAACTAATCGGCGTCCAAAGAATTCAAAGTCAACGCTCAAAAGTTAGAATGGAGGATATACTAAGACAATGAGATTGTTTGAAATGTACCCGAGTGTTCATTAAATATAATCTTTTTATTAAGCCATATGACGGTACAAGAAAGAATGGCAAATGAAGATTGACAGTTTAAATGTCGATATGATAAAAAGTAACAGTGGAACAAGCATGAATATGGTGGTTTGTATTCATATTTGAATACTCTTGTTTAAAGGTTGTCATAATTAAGCATCACTGGTAAATAAGGTACCACAAGCTTTCAACAACCTTGCTGGTCAGAGGTAACCTAATTCAACACCGAGACATTAATTTATAGTAATGGTGCCTAAGCATCTTGAATTTATTCTGGCATAATGCAAATTTACACATTTATCACCAACTGAATTGCCCCAGTAACCATTTTCTAAGTGCTACTCTGTAAAACTCCAAGCTTGCTTCCATGCTATCGCTCATTCATGCATCCGTGCATTCCACCTCAAGCATCGATACTAGATTCACAGGACAAGGCAAGAAGTGTGGTAGCCCCCACTGAATGTCTCCATTTACCATTCTCAAACATTGAATCGCAACTCATTCTTCACCGACCAATCATACTTGTCGTCCACATCGTTATACATTATTAAGAAGTTTGAGCTAGATTTTATCGCCCCCACTTGATACCGGCAAGGTAAAGAATAAATTTAGGTGCCACTACATGATATATATGTTTTAACTATTTTTTGGATAAACGCCGCTTCTAATGTGGACAAATGTAGAACAGTGTTGAAGCTTTGATAGTTCACGATGGGACTCCGTCCATACAGGCCTATTATTTTCTGTTGAAAAAGAAACATTTACAAACAATGTAGGTGAAAAGGTGGACTGGCTATCATGCTGAAAAAACCGTCGAGGTGATGTAAATTTCTTTCACCTAACGAATAACTCACCAGTTTAGAAAGCTTGCGGTGAACCTTCAAAATCTCTGGAATCCCATCAGGAGCACTCTCACCTTTTTGTGAAACCAACTTTTTACAACATTCAAATTGCGGGGGTTTAAATGTCATCTAGTGATACCACGACCATGCTGATATCCAGTTAAAAGCATATTCTTTTCTTCGTGATTGAACACAGTTTCGTTTTGACATCCAATACCGCCTACCAATAATAACTTGAAGCATTTTTCAGGGCGGATACCATCACGTGATGCAGCGACGTAATATCTAACTTTATCGCACCCCTGTGTGTTTTTATGTTCCGGCAGCTAAAACGGTTTCAGATATGTTATTCCGTAAATTTGCGTTCGGTTAGTTAAAATTTATCACGTGTGATACGTGGATTTATTTGTGACGCAACTGTGTGCTCGCAAGCAACACTTAATTTCGAAGCTAGCTTCAACAGTTTTAAGGAATACCATTTAGTTTTCATCTCCATACCTTTATTGAATATTTATCAGGTCATTTAAGTAATAAACCAGTGCCGGCGATAAACATCATCCACAGAACGGGTTTGGGGTTTCTAACTTTGCTATTACGATAACAGTTTACACGACGGCATGACGCAGATTGGGATTGTGGGCAATTCCCAACTATACAATCGAAGATAGGATTGATCCTCGCAATTTGTCACTTGAAGGGTACATATTTTAACACCGAGTCATCGCAGCTCATTTAAAACGATCACCTGGTGCGGCATTTTTTACAGGGAAATGGAGAAATCGATTAACTTAGATAAGAGTCGTGAAGGTCATGCATAGATTTTTACCCACGTTGGCAACACGCTGAATTTTCCTGTTTTCAAGCAAACAATCGCTAACGTCGGTTTTATTATTTCCCACTCACAATGGAAGAAAAACACGAATAAAGTGTACTCCACAGAGACTGATAATCTGAAATTTTCGAGTGGTGGATCTGTTATTGCTCTTTATAACAGACCGAAATACAACGTTGTGAACTTGTACCACGTATTTTTTAATGTAGCCGAACAACAATTAAGTTGATATTTATATCTACAACCTAAAATTGATTCCGACATCTTTCTTACTCCGAGTCTATCCATCACTGTGTTTTTGACAGGCTCTATGATTATGCATCATCCTTGAACATCCAAGCCACCACGAGTGACACAAACCAACCCAACATGTTTCTCCGTTATGCAAATGCGTGACTTCAAATTTGATATCGAAACGCTTAACGCGAGTACAAAATTCACAAGCACAGACAGAACTGGCTTGCTCGGAGTTAAACCTTCCTTATCCTTGAGCTCTTACCATTTGATATGGATATTTTTGTGACCATAGATTCTTTAATCTTCTAGGTGAATTGGAAGAAATGATTAGGGTAAATATTACGAATTGTGTAAATCCTGCTTCAACTCGAGTTACCACAGTAGTAAACTATATGAATAAAACTGTGACTTTTTCCACCAGGTGCCATACTCATGCTCGCATTGTGAGAAATTGTATAGCTATCGTTTAACCGAGGTCCAGGATTCAAATTCAAGATAAAGTTGAACGTGGGGAATGCAACAATAATACCAAAACAACCATCAATTTTTCAGAACTCAGAAAGTTTTATGGTAGAAAAAGCAGTAAGCTTAACAATAACCATAGGATGACGAGATATATGGAGTAAAAATATAAAATCTTTCCAAATTCATCCAAGAGTATGATACATGCAGGGAAATTTGACATTGCGTTGTAAACTGTTCAAATGTGATTGAACACAATTATTGGCATGATATGAGCACAACATATGCCAGATACATTTCCAGAAGCTATTGTCTTACGTTGTCCACAAACATGCCAACTCATGGAAGATAAGTCCCAAATATATACAACCGTCATAGTAGGGTTTATAAAACATAACCAAAGACAAGAGAGCATAATGTCCCATTCGAAGACAAGAATTCAGCACAATTTGTCACAAAACGGGTTCACAGTGGCAAACAAAACATCCGGCTTATATACTGGCGTCGTAGCGACTAGTTGTTGAAAAAAGCACGGAACATGGTCAGATAAATCTGACTTCTAAAGTAAGTGTGGACGATACTGGTTGTCAAACAGGTGGTACAGTGGACTGATGGATACGCTGGTACCGGTGTGTTGTGTGAACAGCCTAATTGACCCGCATGGTTTAGTGCATTCAAAATGCTCGATCGATTGTGTTGTTGGCCTCCTTCGGTCGATGTCGACCATGGATGTACGTCATAATCGCATGAATTTTCATGTTCTACAGCTTTTCGAATGATTAAACAGTCCGATTCGGGAGGAACAATCTCTCCCACAGCGCTTGCAACGATAGTCAGAACTCGGTTGTATTGCATCAGTTGTACGCCGGCGGCGTGATCTGCGTTCAGCAGCCAAGAGCTGTATCTGCTCCTCCCCAGCTTGCAGACGACGCTTTACACAATTCCTCCAATGTGAGCGGTCAAGAGCAAGTTCTTCTCAACTCACCGGGTCAATGCTTTCATATCTCTTTTGCAAACGTCTTTGTACCGCAAGTGAGGTCTGCCCATGGTCGACTTCCTAATTGCAACTTAGCATAGAGTAAATCAAACAAGGGTGTGTTCTTGCTTCCAAGCTGTTCGGCATTTTCTTTTCTTTGCTTCTGAAGCACGCTTTCAGCACGAGGACAGAAGGCATTGGCGTTGTGTATCTATAGCTTATTTACGTACTCTTCGGTATTTGACGAATTTATGTTCAACTTCAACATTTTTTTCTTGGCATCAAAACTCTTGAAACTTCGATTTTTATTACCAACAACATAGGGCTGGCCAAATTTTGGGTCGGAAATGACATGTTTTTCTTTGTAAGGCCGAGGAGTTCGTTGGACGGGTGCACATCATGTGTATCATTAGCACGAAGCAATAAATGGGATAGGCTTTCTTTGTTTTGGTGATGCTTCCGAGATAGCTGTAGACGTTTTCGAGTCCTTGTTCAAAATGTTTGCATTAGGTTACGGGAAGTTTCTGTCTAAAGCCTGGTCTGCTATTACATCGGCTTTGTGGACGTATGAACCGAGAGCAGCGTCGTCCGCGAAGTCGACATCTTCTTGCTCTACTTCAGGTGTCCACTGAATGACCTCATTTCCGCTTGTGGTATATTTTCTAGCCTAATCGATGACAAACACGAATAAGAATCGGACAATAAGCGGCTATGTACCATCATGGACATGAACAGAAAAATCGTCGGTGAGAGACGCATGTAGAATCCACAAATCATACCTACACAAGAGTTGTGTATTATTTCAGTCCACTTCAAAGGAACACCATAGTATCTCAGCAGTTTTACGACGTTTTCGCAATCAACACTACTGTAAGCCGTTTCTAATCAGTTAAGTTGATACACAGGGGTGATTTCCATTCGATGGATTGTTTTGCAATGATCTCAAGCGCAGTGATTTGTTTGGTGAAAGACCATCATTTGAGAATTTATAGCTTGCTAAGAATCGACAGGTGGAATACACGTTAGAAAAGTAAGATTCTACAGATAAGAAAGGACGGGGTAAAACCACAGTTTGTCATTCCCCGTGAACCTTTTGTTATATGTTAAAGTTCTGAGTGACTGAAAACTATTTAAAGAACGATTGGACGACACCTGCTTATTAATTCGTGGTAAGTATTCAACTGGTCTATACACGACATTACTTGATTATATTATTTCATGAACGAATATTTTGTATGCTATGTTAATTCAGAAGCTGTGCCTTTTGTCACCATAAATTCTTGAATCTTTACTTGACAAAATGATATATTTTAAAAGAATGATGACTGAAATTCAAACCTGTGTAAATTGTGTATCAAGAATTATTTTTTAATCTATCGGAACTGCTGAAAATTCATGTACGTGAATAAAGCCTTCATCTTCCTCTATCAAATAAATTAATTTATTTATCACGGCTGCATCTGCTAAAGAAATGACGATCTGAATTCAACATTGTTCTTGATTCAATTTGCATAATTGTCTGAATCAAACCTGTCGCGCATAGTTCACAATCTAAATCGAGTTGGCATTCTCCGATCAATAAACTTGGCTATGCCCGACGTTTAAGGCAAAAAATCGATATCAACCCGAGTCTTGCTCCAGCGTAGCACTTAAAAACGGGTGCGTGATCACGCGATGCGCGCTTCGATCAAGTAACGCACCAGATCAATATTTTGGTGTGCATCTACGGTAGTCTATCGAGAACGTCCTTTAAAATGCGTGAAACGATAGTGGATATCAAATAACTGCTGATTCGATAGATTTGAAAAAATCATTCTATTGTATTAGTGCGACCAGGTTTCTTTCTGTGTAACAAAACTTGACGACTACGTGTAAGCTAATCGTAATTTTGCCGTCAACTATTAATAAAGTATCCCAGTCATGGGTTCCCATCGATTTTCTATTTTAGAATTTTACGAATCGAGATTCATCGTGAAAAACAAATAACTATGCAGTCCCATGAAATATAAGTTTAAAATTAGGATGTATCTTATTTTTAAATTTCGATTCAGATTGTCCAAGGGAAAGTGTAAAAATAATTCCACGGGTGAAATGCGGGAGTGGGCCATCATAGTAAGCCTCAATTTCCGAGTTCCGTTATAACATCGGTCTCATGTGTGCGTGGAAAATGTAGCGGAGTATAAGTGAAGGTTACGCGTATAAACAACGCATTACGGCTTGTAAATAGCTAGCTAATAGCTGTTCACTACACGTTGTGCCTCGTTTTACCAATGTTGTGCTTACGGTCCAATATCGGTTTCGGACTATGTGCTCCTCACCAAGACTGACTGGACGTGTAGTGTGCAAGAGACGTGAGAAGCACAATACAGTGTCTGTATCAACATTAATAAACTCTTTCGCCACCGATAGGGAGCTGACATTGAACGCTTGAGGTATAACCTATCTCGTCGATATGACTGTTCTATATCGTGTCCTTCCTTAATTAATGCGTATCAAGCTATTAAACATCAGATGAGACCCGAATTTTCGAATGATTCCTAATAAAGCTTTTCATTGGCCGCAGTGGAAATGTCTTTTTCAGCATAAATCTTGAATCGAACTGAACCGAGAATATACTTGTCTCAATAAAACGACGGACAGATTCCCCTCAATGTTTGTCACTGCACAATAAATGCTAGTTCAGAACATACGCTCAACTAGCTGGAATAAAGTTTCTTTCTCCTGTTTCTCTAAGCTACACAAATGATCAAAACAAAAATCCTTCTCATCAAAGTTAATCCCATGACTACTTATTCGGAACTCGCGTTTCCACTAGTCCAGTGTCAAAGGACTACCTCAAAATTAACATTCTAGGATAACAATCATTCACATCCAGAAACAAAATTGGAAAGCAACTATACTTTTCCACAGTAAAGTATTCTCTGCAATTCACAATCAATTACACAGATCGCGCATACTGGCTAGTCACTCAATTATTGGTGATCTTTAGCCGTTAAACAAGCTGCACAATTTGGTGAGCATTTGGAATGTACGACCTTATTAAACTTACAAATGCGACCCTTATTGTTTGCTTGTTTACCTGCAATGCGCGTTTATGGAATTTGTTTAGTTCATTTATCGATCAGCCAGATTGTAGTGCCATGGGTTGTTTACACTTGTATGTCACACATTCTGCGATATATTACAATGTGGCAAACACACAGGCGAGAGAGAGAGAGATCGATCGTTCACCAAACAACAACGCTCAAATCGGTGTGCGCGCGGTGCGGTCACTTAGCCAAGCGCGAAGTTGACAGCGTTGCTTGGCTCGCCTCAGCAATTTGCATAGACCAGCATTCGATCAATTTTCTGTCTGACCAAAATTGCACCGACAGTGCGGTCTAGTCGGTTGGTCACGTGCACTCGATTGACCATCACGACAAGACCCCAAGTGGACGCACTTAAAATTGACGAACGAGGGAGAAATGAATTGGTTGATGAAAAATAACGACTTGATTGCTGTCCGTCCACATGTATATGACTTGCAACGTACTCTAGTAAATAGTGATCGATAAACTATAACATCAGAACAATTCTTTAACTGAACATTGTATTGAATGCATACAAAATAGCATCATTTTAATCGCAATTCAACACAAAATACAAACGGACACACCATAACATTATAACTCAACGTCATACTTGTTAAAGCCTGATCAAGTTTTGAACTTTTCGCACAGGTACGTAGCCATATCCCCCTTTCCTTTCACGAATATTTCTCCGCGGTAAACAAAATCAAAATGTTCTTTTAACGCATCAGCCACATCTTGCGGAACTTGGATTTTGCTTGGTATCCCGGTAGAGTACATGCGACTGGCTACGTTTACAGTATTACCCCAAATGTCATACATTGGTTTAGTTGTGCCGATCACACCGGCTATCAGAGGTCCAAAGTTGTAGCCGATTTTGATCTCGAAACTGTCCGCACCGATGATGTACATTTCATTGAACTCATTCAAAGCAGCGATCATCATATGACAATATTCCATGAGGGACACCAAGTGTTCTAATTTGGACTTGTTCCGATTAACTTGCTCTCTATTCAGTCCCGAGGCAACCATATAACAATCGTTAATTGTTTTGATTTTCTCCACATCTTTCATTTCAGGTCGCTGGAGCAAAGAATCAAACATGCAAATGATACTGTTCAAGAGCTTCAGGGCATTTTCGCCACCTTTGTAATCCTCACGATAATATTTTGAGAAAAAGTTTGAAATCGTGGCAAAGGCCACCCCAGCATCCGGTATGGAAACGGCGTAGTTAAATGATCGCTGAGCAGAGTTTAAGCTATTGTCTCGTGAACTAAGTTGATCCATAACGTATTTAGGAATAATATTGTACAGCATGTCTCTGGCAGAGGTCATTGATTGTTCTGCTTGCTCCCCCATGATTTCTGCCTCTCTCGAGACATAGAAACACAGCCGGCAATTCCGCTCATTCTCTCGCGTCACAAGTACAACCAAGACCAAAACCATGAATAACTCGATGAAAAATACATTACCGAAGTGTGTATATGCAACACCAGCGTCGAGTGGTACCAGCGACTGGCAGAACTTGGCCGAAGCAGACTGAGGCGGTGGACGGAAATTGGTCAGCGCAATCATGAAGAAAGAGAGTACTGCACAGACTGCGCGAGCCCAAGAAGCAGACGATAATGGTAAGGTGTGAATTAAGAGGCAATGGAATGCTATCATAGACACCGTCGCGCGCTTACCCACCAAAACATGCTTCGATTGGGATAAGCGTAAGAATAAGCAGAAGACAATGCTAGGAATGGTTGTGATCAGAGCAAGGCATAATTCATGTCCCAGTGGTAGAGTCAGAATTCGATAAAGAGAACGCATTCGATTAGTCTTAAACTGGTTCTCATAGGACGTAGCAATGACCGCCAATAATATGCCAAGCCCAACATTGATAACTAAACTTATCGAAGCTAAAACGATGTATGCTGTGCTTACAAGTTGATGTTCCGGTGATAGGGAAAAACAGTTGATGAGCGTGATGATGTAGAGTAAAAGGCAAGCAAGTACATCTGCTAGTGGAGCTACTTTTTGAGAATCAACGTGAATCTTGCGAGTCTCATCACAAATTTGAGAATGATAATGCCATTCCGTTTCGGGATCCTTGAAAATCAGAAGAAACGAACGGATCGGAAGATCCTTAAACAGGCTATAATGTTTTTCGGGATCAGTTTCTAAATTGTATATGATCCGCATATCTCGTTCAAACGTTTGCATAAAATCATATTCTTTTTCGGTATCAGCCCAGCTTCTAAGTTGTACGGTATCGGTCTCAAGTGTATCGGTACTTTGAAGTGTTCTACTTACCCTAGCTTCCAGTTGGGGATCCGCCTCATCAGAATCGTCAGAATGGTAGCTCCGCCGAAATATATCGCCATCATGTTCTTTTAACACAGCACGGTTTTCTCTCTGCCCGTATCGTTCATGCTTCACGTGCCATTGTGTGGATCGAGGGTCGACGAAGTAGGTCTCAATTGTGGTATGCACTAACTCCATACCCGCTAAACCATGTACTTGCTCTTTTCGGATTTCTAAGGGTTCACCGCGTGAGCAGTTGTAGATCGATTTGACAAGCTCAAAGGTAATGTCCGATATATGAACCCTCCCTGGCCGACCAGAGCTTTCCAACGCGGATGCAATGATGACATCGTACGAATAAACATCAAAACGGAAACGTTGAGAACCAATGATTGCCGCATTCACTCGTCCCGTGTGAATACCAATTCTCATATTGACAGCCTCGTTGTAGTCACTATTAAAGACCTTGATAATCCGACACATTCCGAGGCCCATCTCAATACAACACATTGCGTGATTCGAACGTGGCACTGGGCATCCAGCAATGCAGTAATAACAATCTCCCAATGTTCCAATTTTTTCACAATTGCTCGCTTCACAAAGTTCATCAAAACGATTGAACAAGTTGTTCAACATCTTCACAACCATGCGTGCGGTTTTGTTTGAGCTCATCCTCGTGAATCCAACAATATCGGCGAACAGGATACTCACATTGTCGTACGCTTTGTTATAGACCCACAAATCGGCAGTCAGATCATCATGCTGTTGTCGCAGTGTTTGATATTCCACTCGTATAACCGATGGCATGATCGCTTCAATCCAACGTATTTCTTTTTCCATCGCGATTTTATACTCACCTCTCGAATGAACACTTTCACTCAGTTTGAAAAACGCGAAATAACTACGAGATGCGTTCCAAAACCGGAGATAAACGCCAATTAACAGGACAGGGAACCATAGAAATAAATTTGACGTAATAACGGCATCCGGAGTGTCAGGGGAGTAGGTGCGATTGCTGACATGCAGTACACGGAAAATATCCATGTAAATCCATTGTGGATCATTGCTATCGGTGATCACGGACTTTCCGGAATTCCAAATGTATAAAATCTCGAGACTGATAGTCAATATGAAATGAGCCAGGGTGACACAAACGCAAACGCTCGTTTGAAGCGGAAGAAACGTGAACATTCCTATGATCAGCACGATCCCAGGGGAATGCAGACCATGAGCTTGTCGCATGACATAATTCCGAGCCCAACATATGGAAATCATTGTGAATAAACACAGAAAAAGCGAGACGCGATTGAACGTACCGTGTCCCCAGTTCCAATGTGTGACCGAATAGATAAATAACACGCAGACACAATAGATTTCCAAACGTACAAAGCGATCACAATTTACCAGGGGATCTAGCATTCCGAGTTCGATCACGACAACCACAAATATACAAATGTAATATTTTAACATGATCCGAAATTGCCTCTTGGTGCGTTGCAGCAGTAGATTGTTGTAGTAGTTTGAGAGCAATGGTGTGTCAAAATGCAAAACCCGGTTTGCTTCAGAGATTCCTTTGAAAAATTGGATAAACACGGGGAATCCACGTTGATTAGATCGAAAAAGTTCGGTTAGCGAATGACCATTGTAGTTCCCAGTCGCGGTATCTTCGTTCTCGTGTTCGGGGAAGTTCATCGGCCTACGCGGACAGTAATACCACCCAGTTTGAATTTGCCAACACGCCATGTTGCTATTGATTTTCTACGCAGACAGATCGATAGAACCTGTGGCCATAGGCCACACGTTGTGGCAACCGTGATGGCTATTACGCGAAAGGTAGGAAACGTCGAATGACGGATATTATAAAGGGCAATATTCAGATACGTTCAACTTTATGGAGGAGCTCCTAAACTTCTGTTTTTTGAACTAGAGCTTTCTAAAATTCAGAGGATTCAGATACTTCAAAAAACGGAAGGAATCAGTCCATGAACATGATTAATGACTATTAGAGACCCGGGGAATGCTTAGCCAAATAAGGAGAGGAAATCCTATTTAATGGCAGTGAAAACTAGTTCCGGAAAACCAAAGTAAACCAAGCAGACCAAACAAGCATGCCTTGAAGGCAGCAACACATTCCACTTATCGAGCATCTACAAACGCAGCTGATCATGTAGCGCTTACCCTAAAATTAGCGCATCTTGAGATACATCAAGGGATGATGATGCAGCGCTCGCTCGCAGTGATGTAAACCAATAGCGATGACATTCACTGCCGATCTACATGGTGATCGGCAATCAAGTTATGTACAGTAGGCCACACCAAAATCTTACAAATGAAGGGCATGTGTTTAACCCTTTACTACCCTCAGTGCCGAATTCGGTACGCTAATTAAAAGTTGTATAAATAAACAGTGATCGGTTCAAATCGTTTCCTTTGTGTCTTGACTTGTTCAATACAATTCCCGATCGGTCTCGAATATTTTCAAACACTTTTCTAAGTCTAGTACCAGTTTGATACAGAGATACAGCAGTCATCCGGCATATAACGCCTAGAAATTAAATTGGGCAGTTAAGGGTTAACACGCCTCATTGTAGGGCAAAATATACACGGGAATTGACACTCACTCAACGCAGCACACCACCATTATAACATCAACTGTTAAATGCCTCAGACTTATCATGCATGGTACCGGTACATCTTACAACTCTGTTTCACATCTGTGGTTATCTATAAAAGATGTGCGTCGGAGATCTAACAGGAATCGAAAGCCCACACAGTTATCCGAAAATTGCTCGTCCCCATGGCTATTAATGCAACCGTGTAATTTTAATGGGGTGGATTTTTCTGATACCGAGTGGACAGAAGAATTTGCAGGAAGAACGAGAAGGATGAAAAGTTATCAACAGATATTGAGCACTTGAATAAATCTATCGTTTGTAAATGAAGATATTCTCTCGAGCAAGGGGGCTGGTTCACATAATAAATAAGACAGGGACAGCCAATTTTACCCCTCCATTAGCACAAAGTAAATCGCATGCACATGCATTCGCCCAGTATGTATGAAGGCACAAGCCTGATGCAGACAGTGCCATACACTCCAAATGGACCAAGATACTGCCACGTTGCCCGGGTCTAGACAGACGAAAATTTGCCCAGTATTGTAAGAATGAGCGAAATCAAGTAAAGCGTGAACCGATGGTAGCTTCAGGGTTGATTTTGCTGGTCCGACATAAACGAATAGCCCACCAACGAACACCGCTACATCGAATAGGCATCTCTAATCGACGTAAACGGAACAAAATACCCCTATTCATACACATTCCCACGACCCGTTTCGCGTTGCTTTACTGAAGTATGCAACAAACACAATCGTGGCATAGTAATCTCCATACCGAGAGATACAAAGCTAACCTCCAGGTTCAACACCAAACAACAAACGTCTAATAAACGATCAAGGTATTCTCAAAACCGAACGAGAGAACATATGTACAAGTATGAGTCTAAAACGAATTGATATTTACCTTGTGAAAATGGGGATTTGGGAAATACGTACACGAGGGAAAGGAATATCACACGAGCTGAGCGGATAACAAAAACTACGAGCTGCATCTGAAGAGCGAAAGTGCGCATATAGATACAAGATGAGAAAATCAAGTTTGTAGAAAAATGTGAGTACGACACAATCTGTACAAGTTTCTGTAGAGAAACGAAGCAATGAATTAAACGTAGCCGGAGAGAAGCGTGCTTATAATACGGCTGGGTGTATGTTTCCTTGTTCACGCTCGTAGCCAAGGTGGCAAACAGATCTTCATCGTGTCTTGAGCATCTCGTACCCAACGCTCGCTCAAAGTTGAAATGATTTTTACATGTTAATATACGTCAGATATGAAAGTGCACCGGGAAAGAATAAAACAGTAAATTGAGCTCGATGAAGGAGGATAGATGATAATGCGTGATTGAAACACGGTTGCAGCCTAGGTCCTCAGAGGCAAGCGGCGATTGATCGGACAATATATTGATCGCCAAAAAGCGACGGTTCTAGTCGTGTGTCTGAGTGTGTCCAACCACGCGCGCGCGAGGGGAGAGGAGCGAAAACCGGGTAACAACAGCAGACACCACAGCGAATCGGTGGAGGTAGATGAAAGGTAGACGAGAGGTGGACGGAAAAATCAATAAGCGACCAGATGCGCACGGATTGGCAGACAGGCGAGGCTGGGGCGTTGGGCGGATATTGTAGGAGATCGATCGATCGATTCTCTGGACAGAGGGAAGTTGTCCTAAGCCAGCGTATTCACGGCACGGTTTTCAATGACCTGAAAATAGACAAGCATTGTGACTTTGTGTGATGGCGGAGGAGAAAATTTTGAAATGGGATTAGAAACAGTTTGGGGTCAACATGTTAGGATTGTTTAACACGGAGTCTGCTACAGAAGATTAGCGACTGCGGTTAGAGACCAAGAGAGGTTTGTGAATCCAGGTAACCGATATGTGAAGCGACACTAATCGTGAACTAGAATTAAAAATTTCATTCAAAAAGCGCCTACCGAATCCTTCCCCTTTTGGAAACTGTATATCACCGTGAGAACTGTTTTAAGTACAGCTTATCGAAAAGCTACACTATTTTGTGAAAGAATAGTAATACACTGAAAATCGATATGAAAGCCGAATAATCTCGTTCTTGTATCTATTGAGCAACATGAAAAGCCCCAACCCCTACGCAGTCTAAGAATGCATGATGTGTTGTCAGGCTTTCATATATAAGCAATACAATTATTGTTGAGTTAGCTGTTTAGTACTGAGCAAGTCAACAGCAGGGATACTTTATCATCTCACTCCAGTATTCGGCTTTCACAGGGCCTGGCGACTATCCGATTCTTGCATGCAAGTCTACCTGCGATGATTCTTTATTATCAACCATCATCAAGAGAAAGGATTGGAGAATGGAACCAGATTTAAAGTGTGACAATGTGATAATAATGAACGGCGTGATGAATAGAAGGAGAGGTATCGCGAAACATTCTTGCAAAGTACTGTTGTGAAAATTTATAGCAATCTTCAGGAACACCATAGAATGTGTCAGCGTAATCGAAATACCCAGCGAAAAATAAAACATACGACAAACAAACCAAATCTAGGCGAATTACAATACATTATTGGGAAATAGGCTAGTTAAAAAGATCGTTGGTTTAAGCGAAAGTGGGTGATACGAAAAGTAGAATGTTAACTAGGGTATTGGCACACACACACACAAAACACTTACGAAGCAGATTCCATCTTATGCGGGCATCCGCGAATTCGTTTGCAGCCGGTTGTCGTGGAGCAACACAACCAGTCATGGAAGTGTCCAGCTGACAAAGGAACGTTGCTATGCTGGCGGAAGAAACAAGCGTGTTTCAACAAAAAGCATATCGACTACGACAAACCGTAACGCGAAGCAAACTTACCCGATTTACACTGTTGTCACCACCACCAACAAATGTGACTGGTTCGCTTGCACGATGCGGCAGTGCAGTTCGGGAGCCGCGAGATTTAGTTGCGCGTGAGAGAAATCACAAGGTGGAAATATGTGGATCACATATAAGCCCTGTAACAGAAAATCGATCGTTACACAGCTCCGAAAAAAATCATACAGAACGAACAAGCGCGCAAAATATCACATAAGAGAAACTAAATCGATTTCAACAGAGTGATACTCACCTACTAGCAGCACAGAAACACACAATACGTATATCATAACAAACATCAGCGTTGAAAACAAATCGACCGCGACACATTGAAGCGCTACAGTTGCAGTATACATATGCGCCAAGTTCTTACTGCTGACCAAACTACTAAAGTGAATCAGCCTAAGGTCGCAAGTTCACCTTTTGCAAAGTAATAATTATGATACACGGAATGCATAATAAAAAAATATTCAATTTCACAAACTAAAAGCAGAATCATGAAAACCAAAAGGTTCAGCTGGATTGGAACACAACTTAGTTCTTCGTAAGTAGAAAAAAATTATTACGGTGACTGCATAAACGTTTTACTGCGATTAACAAATCAGGGTACACAATCGACTTGTTGCGAACCCGGTAATGCGAAATTTTCAATGGCTGATGTTAAGAGAATTGTCGATTACGACCTGGGTGACAGAACACGAAACGGAATTGCAACTGTTGACCGCGGACCTCAAACATGAGATTTAGATATACAAGACCAAATTCAACTACTATTGAATTGCACGGATGTGCAATCGTGCAGCATTTCTGTGCTGTGAGGCTAACATCGTGCTAAATTGATTGGCCAACGGTAGTGAGCCGCATGCTGAAACACGCTGGAGTCTCACTACCATTTCTATTCCCGCTCATATCTGTCTAGGCCTGGGCAACCTGACAGTAATATCGCCCACGCGCAGTCTGTGACTGTGCTGCACTTTGCCTGGATCAGGCTTGCGCTTTCATACCCATACATACAATTGAATTGGTAAGACCGGTCAGTATTAAGACATTAACATGCAGAGGGCCCATTAATTTTTTGCGACAAGCCATACGAAATTACAAGGAACATTATAAACGACGACTGCCTAGCAAGTCACATTTGTGGTACACAAACCTACGTCTCGTATTTAGCCTCCAGTTTAGAGTTAAATCAAAAGACGTGTTTCCTAAAGCTAGTAAATCAGGTAATGTTAAGCGGTATGTTTGCTAGCTTGATATCGCCTTATTCACAAAAGAGGAAAATTCAAGGCTCTGGGATGGAGATTAGTAGTCAGAGCGAAACCGACACGTAGACAATTATTATTACATAGCAATAAATCGAATTGGCAGAGTTGACGTGGTTCTTAAAACGAATAAAAGCCAAGATTGGGTTATATAACTGAATTATACGATCGAAGTTCCTGTTTCTCAAACCACTAAACAATTCATCCGCATTTGATCTAACCACGAAAATGCACAGAACATTCTCCGAGCTAAATCACAATTATCGCGAAATTCCAACAATTCGATGCATCAACGCTCTCTCCACACGAAACAACAGGCGCGCCGTGCGTGACAAGGCAACGCGACGACGACGGACAAGGATAATAAAATCGATCGATTTTCAACCACCATGTGATGTGCCTCAGGCACATGCTTATCGATTCACACGATTGGGACAAACATCGCGCTGCTAGCCGCCTCTCACACGGTGTCTCTCACCTGGCCAGCAAGCAACCAATCAGAGGGCCGCTAAGGGGTAGGAATGTGGGATGCATTTTTAGACAACGATCGATCCGCAACGACCAAGCTAGAACACGAGACTAACAAAAAAACACGAAATGGACCGGAAGTTGGCCTGAAAATTTTTTCGGTTAGCTTATATGCACTGAAAATATGATTGAGGTTAGGCGATAAAACATCGATTAGACAGAACGAATATTTTGCATAAATGAATACGTACTTGTTGGAATTCAGGCAGGCCTACATTAATGATTCCAGCGGCCATTTTTTCTTGCATGTATCGAATAAAGCTATCGTTTAAGATTTGAGTTTGTTGCATCAATTCGACCGGACCACTTCCAGCGGGCAGCGCCAAACACACACAAGAGGCGCCTTCTTGGTGAATTTTTCTCTGAACACCCTCCAATTGCGAGATTTCCAATCGCATTCGTTGAACAATGCGTAGGGGTCCACCACTGGATATCAAAGACTGACCACCACCGCCAGAGGCCAACAACCTCATGCAGTCGTGAAGCAGATCTAGGTTGCCATAGATGTAATGCAACGCAACTCTGGTTTCCGCATTTTTAAGCGATAAACGACCTTGCCAAACTAATGGATAGGTCTGAAAAGGAATGAAAATTCAAAATAAGAACTACCAAAGGCGGAAAACATGAGGACAGATAGAATAGGAAAATCGAATTACCTGTCCAAGCGTACTCCAAGAAACATGACTCGCAGACGGCGTACCGGCATTGGGAGCGGAATGGGTTGCAAACGTGCGAGGCGAATGCAACGATGGAGAGATCGAGGAATTTGCTTCAACTGGACGCGACAATCCTAGATTATCCGGTCCAATAGCATTCACATAGAGAGGACATGTCACCGGAGGAACGCGTTGATGATGGGGATTCAGATGCGGAGTAGCCAACGGAGGAGATGTGGACGAACTCAGCGGTTGGGCATTATGCCTACCAAAAGGTAGGTTAGCTCGGGGGTCGTTCAACTGAGTAGCAAGTCGTCTAAGGTAAGTAAACAGTTGATTATCTGCATCCGCCCGATTGACCGATTCATTCTGATTCGCGAAAACACCTCCTCCAGAAGCCGTGGCCTGAGCAAGTGCCATCAAAACCGAAGGTTCTACCGCACCGCCCAAACGTTCGGCCAACACCTGAATCGTGTGCGCGATAGTTGCTTGCGTGGGAGCGGGAGAATTACGAGATGAAGACATCGTTGCTGTTCGCAGACCCGACTTGAAATTATGCGCCTGTGTCGTAACAGTGGGTAAGCGTGACTGTGAAAGATGCGGTGACTGGATAGAGTTGTTGGAAATAGGTGGTTGCACAGATGGGAGCATGTCCGTTGGACGATGATGGACGTTTTGCGGATACGAGGACTGTCGACTTGGGCAAACGGATGTGGTGTAACCCAGTGAATCTGTGGATGATCGGAGAGGGAGTGATACCGAAGGTTCCGTGAAACTATTGGCAACTTTGAGCGGATCCAAAGACATAGACTTGGCAGTAGTTGATGAATTATGCGCATGCTTGATTGAAGATCCACCGAAGTGTAGGGCAGGATTTGCTGCCTTAGCGGAGCTTGATGAAGAAACAGCAACTACAGGCTGATGGTGGGCTGTAGTAAAAGGAATGGCAGGTGCAACGTTGACAGTGGATCTGGAGTCTAATTGAGTCGCTTCGGGCTTTGAAAATTTAACTGGCTCCACGCTAAGTTTATCGTTGGCGGTAGTAACAACGGGAACATCTGTGCAAACGCCTCCCATCGCACCAGTTGCAGAGAGCATAGCAGCCTACAAAAACAAAAAAATAAATTAAAAGATGAAAAGAACAAACGCGGCGAATATAATACAGCATAGGAAACAACTTACTTTGATGTTAGCAGCAGCCTGAAAGGCAGCATTGACAGGAAGAGTGATGGTTGTCGCTGAGATAGCACCCGTTCCGATAGCCCCCACAACACCAGCGGCAGCCGGACCCGTGACCGTCACTTGACTACCTGGTATGAGCTGTAACGCGGCGAGCAACGTGTTCAACAGTGCATTGCCAGTACCGATGTTAACAGAACTATTCGATCCATTTGGTGCAATGGTTGAAGACTTATTTGACCCAGAGCTCACAGGGATGGTGACAGCAGCGACTACTGGTTCAGAAGTTATCGAAAGGGGAAACGTTTTGGTGTTAGTAACCGATGAGGTGACAGTCTTGAGTTGCGAAGCAATAGACACTGTCGTGGTGATTACTGCAGCAGGTACCGACATTGAAGGATTTGGACTGCTAGAAGCCTTGTTCTGTTCAGTATGCCAGTTATTAAGATAACTTTGAACATCAAATTGACCAGCGCAAACAGCGCTTATGACAGCATCGACCGTGTCAGCACTCGTGGATACAGAGTTAACCGTTTCGATGGATATATCACTCGACGTAGTGTGCCCGTCGTTTACGATTTGTAAGGAATCAGCGACTGAATTAGAAACGATAGGAGATGGTCTCTGCATATTTGGCACACAAGTCACCTGAGTGGTAGGAGACGAGCAAACAGGCGACGCAGTACGAGTTGGATGAAGTTGAGAAGGCGGAGACTCGTCATCGAAATTCGGTTCATAGGGGTCCACAGAGGAATGCGATTTTACCGAGGTTGTCAATCCACCCGCAGAGGAAAGGGCGGTAGAGCCAGAAGTTAATGTGTTGTTCTCTTGAGCAAGCCTGGCAATAGACGACACGGGCAGTGATTGCGAACCAGTGGATAATAGAACAGCTGAGGTACTCGAGGTGATTATATCTTTCACAACCTTCCCTTCTGATTTCCTGCGTCGTCGAGATGTTTGGACAGACGTAGAGGTAGGGCTTGTTTGATGAACAGAACTTTCGCAGATAGTAGAACAATCTGGACGCTTGTTACCACTGTGGGAATGAGTTAAAAGTGAACTTTGTCTGGTGACACGACCCGGAGTGGAAACAGCGGAAACTGCCAGAGGAGCACAAGCATTAACACCTGGAATCGATGGCACCTGCATGTCCGTTGTAGAAATCACTGGAGAAAGAAATTTAGTACCAGCCGAAGATTCGGAAGTAGATGGCGATGTTTCGGGTTTTTTAAGTGGCGGGAGCACTGTAACGGATTCAGAGACTGCGGAGACGACTGCAGTTGTAGAGCATGTGGTAGTTGCAAGCAAGAGGGGTTTGCGCTGGGAAATGCATGCACGTTTGAAGTTCGTGGTTGGTGATACCACCGACACCGAATTTTCACAACGCGGAGGTTGAGAGGTGAAGTTTGATGGGACATTAGTGTTAGGCGTGCAGTTAGGGTGCTGAAGCGCCGAAGCGGCTTGTTGAGTTTCCTCAACTTTCTCAGCTTTCACTCGTTCAATAACACTTTGAACATAACGTGTTATGTCGTGCGCATCGGCAGGATGTTTCACAGCAGACGCAAACGCAAAGCTCGGTTTCGATGTATCGCTCGTGGAGAAATAAGACTTTTTAACGGAGCTGGTAGGAACACAGACTTCAGAGGATGTCACAAAGACGTTCGAGGCTACTGATGCAGTAAACGAAGCAACATTCCCGATTGATACTTTGGCATCGTGCTGAGTGGTTTCAATTGCGCCACAATCAAGTTTTGTCATCGAACTAGCTTGATTTGCTGTCTGCAAGGAAGCACAGGTAAAACCTGGGTCAGTAGACGAGGGAACACTGGAAACGTCATCAACGGCCGTTTGTTTGATAACAGGCAAACCCGTGGATGTAGCCGGAATCATATTTGTTTCATTCTCAACACCACTTGAATACTTTGAAAAGCTACTGGGCGTGGAGCACGGCGAGCAAACATTATCCCTCTTAATAGCATTTGGCGAATCACTGACCGATTGCGATTCTTGATGAGACACTTGATGGATGTCTGAAACCGGCACGGAAGAGGAAGGCAGATCACTTGTCTGACTAGAGAAAAAACGATCTGCAATCCCATCGAGATTCCGATTTGGAGGACAACTCAACGCAGGAGTGTTGTAATGTTCATCATTTAGCAACTCGTCAGCTGCTCGATCGTTCGCAACTGATCGTGAATCCTCGTCATCAGAATCGCCGGGATTCGAGGGAAGTTTGCTAATGGGGGAAAGCATTTGTGACGAGAACGAGGTGGATTGATAGGTTGTAGAGGACTGTTCCGTTTTGTCCATTTGGCAATAATCAGCATCAAAGTCTAACGTTGTTGGATGCGGCGAGGTTGACACAAGACTAGAATGCCAGTCGTCTTCGCTTAGTTTCATCAAACTTTCACGCTCAATAAACTCCTCTTGCTCCATCGGTTCAGTAGATGGTGTGGACTTGGAGGAAAGATGATCCGTATCCGGCAATGCACCGAAGACAGAGTCACGATCGTCATCCATCTGTTCGACTGAGTCATCACAAGCGGAACTACTTCGAATGCTGTGAGTAGTCGACAATTTCCGCGAAAACTGCGACATCATAGGACTAGGGCTGCGTGTAACCGGCTGACTGGAACCGTCGGTTATACTCTGAGCACTGCCAGAAGTTAGACGATTACGTCTTGGGGTTGGCCACTGAAATGTTGTGAAAGCTTCCATGACAGATGCGTGTAACTCATTATTCGCCCGTTTACGATTAACGGTTTGCGAGTCCGCAGGGCATTTAGCATGATGAATAGGCTTCCGCGTTTGAAAATTATCATCGATTAAATTTTGCTTTCTTTCATCCGAAATTTTTCGTCGCTTCTTGTGAGCATCCTTGAAATCACGTAGAGTATCGTGAAATCGTTTTTTGCCAGCTTGTTTAACATTCAACTCTCGGTCTAAATTGTCAATCGCCTTTAAATGACCTTTATAAAACAAATCGTGATCCATACCAGATGACATTTTATCAGTGTCCAATCCATTTGATTTGCAAATTGGCCATGAGGAATTCAGCACTTTGTTGACAGCCATCTCCGAGCAGTTAACCACGTGGCCGTTAATTTTGCCAACTTTATCCAAGACATCAGACCAGTTTGTATGCTGCTTTCGGAACGCTCGGCGGTCGGAACCTTCGCTGCCGGAACACGAAACGGAACTCACTTGGCTCACCGAATCATCATCAGCGGACCACTTGAATGAATTTTTCCTCGAAGGCCGCACGCATTCGTGATAATTAGCAGAAACCGGAAACCTCATACCAAGACTCAAACGAGTCAGTGTCTCAGGAGGTGAGCAAGAATCACGACCATCCGCACTCGAACCAGATAAATTTGAACTATCAAATTGACGAGCCTTTTTCGTCTTTTGTTTATTTGTTTTGGAGATAGGGCGTGAGGACCGATACGATGAGGTTAGTGTGTCAGTTCGCTTGTGATTTTGCCACGTGTCTTTCAGGGCAGGGTAGGATTCATTTTTAGGATGAACGTTTCGACTGATGGAAATTTTATCAAATTTGCTTGGCTCCAACTTTGATCGGTGCGACTTGACTACAAAATCAGTCGAAGATTTGACATTGTGACTTTTATTGAACGATTCAGATAAACCGTTCACAGAAGTCTTTTGCATTCGTGACATTTCTTTGTGATGCTTTCGTTGTCGCCTTTTGTCTTTTGTGTTGAGAGCTTCAAGCTGTCGCTGCTTACGCTTTTCAGCCTCTTTATTAGCGCGGCGTTTGATTTTGTCGTACATCGATTCGTAAACAGGGGAACCAACACTTAACCAGTCAACCGAACGCGAGCTTGTCTCCGTACCACTGCACTCTGATTTGTTGCCGGGAGAAGAAATTCGTCCCAGGTTCTTACAAGGGATGCGCAACGGCGGTGCAGACAAAGGAGTCTTTGGAGGCGAACCATTTGTGGATTTCGTATCGGAGTAGCATGTAAATCGCGGTGAGGTTGGGGTTTGCGACGGTGTATTGTGGCTGCTCAATTTGATAGAAACTGTCAAAGGACTGCCGATATGTGAAGTCGAACTACCACTGGTTGAGAAATGTAGCTTTAAATCAGATGACAACTCAGGCTTGGATTTAGCTTCACATTCCGATGGGTAAAGGTGTTGCGGAGTATTATGAGACTGAGAGCTTGAAATCACTTGCTCCAGAGGTAAATCCTTATTCCGAGGTTCACTGGTAACACAGCGCATCGTTGAGGCTTGGCTAACGGATCTCTGTGCATTATTAAACGGGCTGCAATCACTACCACTATTGCTATATGTGCTGCGACAGTCACTGCTAACCCCGCTGCTGGCACTAAAAGGAGGACTGTGAGACACCGTAGAAATGTCACGTATTCCATGCGGCTGGGCATTTTGGGACGGCACAAGGAAGGAATTTTGATTCGTCAAAGATTTGATGGATAAACAAGGATGTCCATCAGCGGCAACCCTTTGAGCCCGAGTAGATTCACCATGTGAGTCAGATGCTCGAACACTTCGACCCGAGGACACGGACGTAGTGGTTGGTAATCGATGAGCAGGCGACAGTGGAGTGTTGGTCTGTTTTGAAGATTTTTCTGAAAGATTTTTCGATTTTACCGGGGAGTCTTTAGGATGTGAATTTTCCATGGATACCGAAGACTTGATGCGACTCGATTTAGATTTCAAGTTTCGGTGTTGCCTCGAGCGAACAGACGAGCCTGACGATGTACAAGAGCTAACACTGGACGAAGAGCAAGATGTACTTGAGGCACTGCTCTCACTGCTAAGACTGCTTGTACTGGTAGTGCTCAAACTACTCGGGCTACTGTCGCGCAACAGATTAGAATTCGCAGCCGCAACACGTTTATTGGAAGCAATCGAGGAGTTGTAGTCGATAAATGAGTGATCCGAGATCCGTTGAAGCATGATTGATGAACCAGTTGCAACAGCTGGCACTTTCAGAGCTGGACCAGTTCGCGACAAGGGCACTGGTTGTTTGGAAGCAACCGCCTGTGGATCATGTTTTTTATTCTGGTAAATCGAGGTTCTGGAGATGGTTCTGTATCGCGGTCGGTCGTTGGATCTGAAACAGTAGGTAAAAATTTGGTTAATCGAAAATAACTTTAGACCATAAAAATGAAATAAGAAACGCTTAACGATCTCGAAGCAATTAGATGAAATGCGTCATTCATAATTTCACGGAAAATACGAAACGCCTAAACAATAGAACCTTACTTACTTTGTATCATTCGTAAGTAAGTCATTCACCAGAGCTGTTTGTCTCTGGCTAGCGTAATCCACTGCAACGATACGGCGAGGTTTCGCAACGGTTGTAGTGTCCGCCGCGGCGGGTTGCGCATTGTCTCCAAAGTGATCGCAGAGGCGTAGTTCATTTAGAAGGGCAGTGGCATGTTCGGTTGAGGTCAGCCGAATGTAGACCGCATTGTGTTGCGAGTTTTGACAATCGGAAGTTGACGGAGCGGTGGCTCGATCCGGTTGGGCACGCGAGGCCGGAGGTGGTTTGGCAATCAGCATGATCTGAAGCAACAAGAGATTAGCGATCAACATTGGATTGATGGTTCAGTTGATGGCATTCACTCAATCGACATTAGCTCGTAGTGAGTTCGTCACCAAAATTGTCCTAGCCAGCAGCGCGAGTTATCAAGAAGTCGGATACTGACAACCGAACGCGAAAGATCATTACGATTAATCGATCCACAAACGGCGTCATACACTTATGTAGAATCGGTAGTGCCGTTTAACAGGAATCGATGTCCAGTCACCGTAGAGACAAGACATTGAGTCTAAAATGCCCACGTAACTATTCTAAATTCCAAATCCAGGCGGATACACATAACCCAAGTTAATCCCTTCACATCGATTTAGAATTTCATAGTCATAGTTGTTTGGCAGTTAAGCCATCGGTTCTATACGGACGTAACGCTATCTGTGAAGATGTTGTGAAGGTACAACACGACAACAGCAAAAGATTCTTTCAGCTTTTATTTGTATAACTCAACTTCATAAACGTGATTCATTTGGAAAACCAACACGAATCTTAGAATAAAGTACCCATGGCGGTAATGAAGTGTGTTGTTCAGACATATTTTAAAATAAAGCACCTAAAATAATAATAGTATGTGGAGGCAATGTGTAGCAGAACCAGTACAGGTTGATCCGCATATTCATTGGCCACAGAGCGATCCCTAGAATTGTAACAGATAACAATGCGGAGATTCAGATTGTATGTATAAAAATATAAGCCAGACAAAGTGCCGCAGTCATAGACTGTCAAGTTGTTCAGGCATGGACAGTTATGAGAAACATAAATGACAATAAGAAGCAAGCACGTTTCCGCATGCACCCAACTAGCGATGGGAAATCAAATCGACACAATGTTCGCTGCACAGTCCCGAAGTACTTTACGAGTGCACATCTGTGATTCGAATCGCACCAAAATGAAACAAGGATGAGGTATTAAAACACGTTTCGCGATAACCGAGCACAGCGTTTTCACGAAAAACGGTGGACGAACAGCACTTGTATTAATCAATAACGCGGCTTCTGCAGATCAATGAGGGTTAGTCACACCTAGGCCACCTAGTTTATAAAAAAGGATAAAACTAGAAGCAATACATGCAGATTGCAGACGCAAGTTCACATTGCGCGTCTGAGAGACACCAGCACATGGAATGACCAGGTATTCGACGTCAAAAAAATAATATGCACTGGCAAAAAGCGTCACACACACGTAAATTCCGAAGAATATAAACCCAATGGTTGATGTTCGACCCGAGAATAATAGTGGATAAGTATTATGCAAAAGAAAAAGTTTGTGGCAACGATAGCGAAACTGACCTCGCGGATAGGAGCGAATTGCGACAACCTTCGAAACAGTTCTTGGTCGCTAAGCCCCGCGAACGCTGCAGGTAGTTCCGAGAGCCATAAGCCCTTGCTTGGTCGACTCGGAACATAGGCTAGGAATAGAGGACGTCCACCGAGTCGCAATGGATTCCGTGAATGGGCGTTCATTGCTCTTAGGGGTCCTCGCATCTCGGCAAATTGGATCAGGGCTGAGTTCGAATTGCTTTGCAATTGAACGTTCTACAAAAAGAAAACGCAGATGCGACGACATAAGGGATAAACAATCAGGTAAAACGCGCGTTAATGGAGAGCGTAATATGTGAGTTAGACGCCGAAGCAGTAACCGATGACAGGCGAGCAACGGTTGATCACAGTGGTTGAAAAGACTGCACGATTGCCATGGCCAAGAGATGGCGAGCAGAACGAGTATGAACACTCGCGTCAAACTACAGATTATTTAGCATTTCTTTCGCCCATCGCATTAGGAAAACGGAACCATCCCATTATTCGGCAAGAGTTAATACATTTTCCGTGACAGATTTTTAGTTGATTCCGAGTAGATAAACACAAACGAGAATGAGATGTTTGACAAACAAGAAATCTAACTAGGCAACATTGCATTAATAATGAACAGCAACACAACGTAGATCACTGAAACAATGGAAAGCTTTTTGTAAAAACATAAAACGTTGGGTGAGCACCGTTCGCAAGTAAATTAACAATATTAGCTCCAACGATATCGGGACAATTTGGAGAGAAAAGAAACAAGGAGAGACGTCGATTCAACAGTACCATTACTTGTGTGTGATGAAGGCTGGACACCCAGAACAACCTAAGAGCGCTTTGCAAGATTTCTATCTATTCAGTTAACAATCAAAAAGGCATATACGGAGTCTTGGATCTAATGAATTCGACCATAAACAGTGCGTGCGTGTGTGTGTACACACGCAAAAGGTTTCTTTGTGGAGTGAGCCAAACACCATTCTTTTCTAGGTCATCCATCCGCAGCAGGCGATGGGTGTGATGGTGCACAAAAGCACATGTGACTAATCACGAATGCAAATGGGGGTCGCGTTTGTAACGACGAGACTGAGACAGAAGGTGCCATTGTGGTCGATAACAAAACACGGTTCGGATGGGAATGACTACAGGATGCACACGAAAACCGGTTGTGAACAGCTAGAGTGACTCGACACACACACGAGAAAAATGTTCAGGTCTGTTGATGATTAATGAAGAGAACCGAGTGCACTGCTTTTCAGGAA
The DNA here is from genome assembly GCA_013407085.1 of Atriophallophorus winterbourni. Lineage (NCBI taxonomy): Eukaryota > Metazoa > Platyhelminthes > Trematoda > Plagiorchiida > Microphallidae > Atriophallophorus > Atriophallophorus winterbourni. The sequence continues at coordinate 31,619 of JACCGJ010001316.1, read as the reverse complement.
TAAAGTAAGACGAGGATCGAATTACTAAAATGTTGGAGTTGATACAAGATTAAAATACAAGCTACCAAGAGGTCCTACTCGAAAAGATCAGAAATTGACGTGCAAGAAACCTAGTAAAGCAGGGCATGACTAACGTTACATGCTGAACGAAAGTTCGAGAAAAAATACTCAGTACCAAACTACAAAGCATCCATGAACAAAAGTGTGGTAGCTTACGATAATATCGCCAAATTTCCGGAACGCCGTTGTCAAATGTTCTGAAGTCACGGGTCCGTTTGGTCCACTTGTAAGCCCACCGACTAAGAGGGTCCTTGTGGGACATTTGCTAGTTTTCGGAGTCGCGATAGGCGAAGCAGCCGACGCAGGAGTTGCTGCGTTGGCCGACGAACGGGATATCGAATTCGAAGGTTTGTCAGCCAGGGGAAATGTTTTCGATGGATGATTGCGGGACTCGGGAGATCCATCTAGATGCAGTAAAATATCGGTAAACGGAAATAAACGCACCGAGTTAAGCTAGATTAATTTTTGATAGAAAAATAAGTTGACTATGTGTATATCAGGGAGCAATGAACGAGTATCATTTAAGACGCTCTGGACAAATAACCCATTCGTTCATTACATTATATCACACCTATGTTGAATATGAATTTTGAAGGTCAGAACTGGAAGTTGAAAATATTTATTTGTTTCAATAAGTGGAATTATCGTAAGGTAAAAGATGATCGCGATTAAAGATGGAAGCAATCAATCGCGCAGCGTCACACTGCGCTTTAGAACAACAATGGACGTGAAACATCAAACGGTGCTCATTCACACGCCCATAAACGCGTAAAAATAAACAACAGGGTCACTGTTTAGGACAGATGACCTTACACAGAACAAAGCAGGCTTGCGAAACAATCAAAATGATGGTAACACATACATACAGAGAGAGCGCGCGCAGTTGCCATAGTCACACCTATAAACAGTGCTCAGCTCTAAACTAAACGTCTTGAAAACGTTGCCAACTTAAACAATTATTTAAACAAAAGCACTCGCACACAATCAAAGACGAAGTGCTCAAAAGTTAATATCATGAACAGATGGTGGTCAAGTATCGACACTTGATATTGATTTGGTGCTGTTCAACGGTGATAAAGAACAGCTGAGTGGTCTGAATGAGGACACAGATAGATTCACCGAAAAACAAGTCAAGATACTAACCGTGAGATCGAAGAGAAAAGCAAGCTATACAATAGTGCGAGCGTTGGAAGCTACATGAAAAGTTCGCCACCCAATAGTAATACGAAAAACGAGTACAACGGTGATAACGAACAATGATTCACATACATTTAATAGACACTGTAGAATAAAGCAAACTTACCGTGAAATCCGGGATGAAGCTCGACAGAGATCGGCACAGAGAATAAAAGCTTAGAACTTTTATGCAGAGTACCATAGGCATGAGAAGCATCTTCCGGACGTTGAAAAGTTATTACAGCATCCCTGATAACGTCACCGTTTTCAGAGGTGGTGCGTGGTAGGAAAAGGGAAACGATTCTGCCAAAACAACGGAATTCTTGGAATAGACCTTGACGCAATTGTTCTTCGGACAATTTGTCGGGAGACGGGAGGTTGCTGACCTTTATGCCCAGCCAAGAAGTTTGCGGGGAAGTGACGGGAAATCGTGTGGGATGATTCGGTACTTGTTTTTCCGTAGGAGACTGTCCATTAACGGGCCTTGAGACGGATAAGCGTCGATTGCCGAGTGGTCCATTAACATCAACATTGGAATCATTCTCAAGTAACGGTCGAGGTTTCACGGGCCGTTCATTTCTACAAAATCGGTAAACGTGGTGATTAGATATCAACAACAATAACATCATGGATTACACCGGGAGTAAGTGACGAGTACTTAATTATTTAGCATTACAAACATTAAACTAGGTGAAAATATAACCGATGAAATCATATCCCGAAAGAATGTATGGACTGGAACACAAGCTAGCGGCGTGCGACACAAAATGGAGGCAGAATTATGGAACCAGGCGAAATGCCAGTAGGAAAGACCGAAGGTGGAAGAAACCATCATTCTCACTCTCATGGATAGGGTTACATCGGCAGTAAGTACCAAGCGCTTAACTGCCATACAACCATCACATGGTAAAAATTCTAATAAAAACGATGAAGGGTGGGACCTAAAATTTTACTGAACCTATAGAGGATTAGACAAAGACAAACTGAGGTGAAGTGCCGACACATCGAATCAAATATGCATTCAAGCAGGTGTTGTGAACGAGTAGAGCGACATCAGCATGGCAACTTCCTAACAGTTTTCACTATCACGCATCACATCAAACTTTCCTTGTCACTTCACTTGGCAATAGATAAGATTAATCAAACACTCCAAGATCTCTACAGCTGAGATACTACCAGCTTACCCAGACCTAGACAGATATGAAAAAGAAAATAGAAATGGTAGTGAGAATCCGGCGTGTTTCAGCATACAGCTCACTACCTGTGTCCAAAAGTACTGCATGATTGCACATCCGTACATCGGTAAGAAGTACCAAGTGGTTAACTGCCATACAACCATCATATGGCATAAGTTCTAAAAAAAGATGAAGGGGGGACTTAAAATTATAATGAACACATAGAGGATTAGGGAGAGACAAACTGGAATGAGGTACCTACACCTCGAATGAAACATGCATTCAAGCAAGTGTTGTGAACGAGTAAAGCGACATCAGCATGACAACTTCTTTGCAGCTTTCACTGTCACGCATCATAACAAGCTTTCCTCGCCACATCACTTGACAACAGACAAGATTATATGAAAGCACAAGCCTGATCCAGGCAAAGTGCCGCACAGTCAGAGACTGCACGTGGGCTAAGATACTGACAGGTTGCCCACGCCTAGACAGATATGAGGGGGGAAATATAAATGGTAGTGAGACTCCAGCGTGTTTCAGCATGCAGCTCACTACCGTTGGACAATCAATTTAGCACGATGTTAGCCGCACAGCACAGAAATGATGCACGATTGCACACCTCAAGAAGATGTCTACAACAAGACCGCCGCTGAACACGATTTTGAGCCATATCACTGAGGGTCAGAAGCCATTGTGAATTCCCAACCTGTCTAGGCCTGGACAACCTGACAGTATCTCAGCCCACGTGCAGTCTCTGACTGTACGGCACTTTGCCTGGATCAGGCTTGTGCTTTGATGATGATTCCCAACCTGGGAGATGGGTCGAACCAACTGCAAATAGTTTAACAGTCAAAGCCTTTATCTGCTTGAGCCGAGTATAGCCACCCTTACGACGTCATTGCGAATTAGGACTGGTAAACAAAACCGCGTCATGTAAACGATCATTTCCCACTCACAATTTGTGGCCTAACCATCGGAGTCGATACATGTAGATGCAGAACAATGTTCAAGAGCAGAAAAAGTCAGAAAATTAAACGGTAGTAAGTGTGCTATGGGTTTTGAATTCTAGTTAATTAAAGGCGGCAACGCAGTATGATCGTACAAAAGTGATGGGGACGCCGCTTTGTACCCAAATTCCCAAGACTCTTAAAAAAGCCGACTGATGCTCCAGGAGATAGTCAGACAAAATTAAAAAGTAAAGTAAGTGCTAAGTGGTAGTGTCTGATAGTTTTAATATGATGTAACACAACAGATGAGTAATCACAATAGGACGCAAACAGCGTGTTATTAGGCCAAAACTAGACAGCTAATTGAGAAAAGTTATAGTTATAGTATGTAGCATCTGAATCGTTGAATACAATTAGGCTAAGTCAAACTACAGAAAGCGAAAAGATGTAACACAGGTGTGAATTTCCCACTTAACGGATGGGTCGAGTATATTTACAATATATTTTGCCAATGAATGAAGGGTAGAGACATCGAATATGTTGTAATCATGAAGGAAAACAATTAACCCTTTCAGGACGGATGTAACCTTTTGGTTACATGAACTTCGCAAGTCATTTTAAGCTAATTCTAACTGAATTTTCCGAATTTTTTTGCACGGCGGCATACAGAATTTTGTCAACTGCAGGGTGGTTTTCTTCTTTGTTCGCAATCATCATTGACTTGTCCACAGTGAAAGAGAAAGTATGTGCTGGTACGGGTTTCGAACGTATCCTCACAATTCGCAGTTTTGTGAGCCGAATAAAAATCGTGTGAAAGTCTCAGTTATTATAAATTTTGTTCCAGTATAAACTTAGTGATGCCTACAAAGACATTATGTAAAAAAATTGGAATAAATCAGAAAATCTTCGAAATGCGTTGCGTTTAAATAGATGTAACCTTTATGTTACATCCGACAGAAGTCACCAAAATCTTACGCTGGTCACTTATGCCGGATGTAACCAATTGGTTACATTTTGTTATTTTTTCAATTATGTGAATATCACAAACTTTTTATATTATTTGTGTTATTTAACCCCTGGGCAACTCGTTTCCGAAGAAAAAATATTTTATTTCGGGTTAGAAAATAATTCAGGCATGAAAGGGTTAAACTCTGGATACAGAGCGATAACAAAAGTTATACCAGCTTAACACAGAAAGTCAAATAACGACAAAGGGTTCATTAACATGATGCTTTCATAGTACACAATCACCATGACAAAGTATCAAACATTATTCATCAAAGAAACGGAGAGTTGTTCAAATATACTAATGAAATGGGAAGAGAAATCTTGCTGGTTTCGCTTATTTACACAATACATTGAAGCGCATTAAAGAGTGAAAATCTACTGAAGAGACATAACAGTGCCACAACCTTCAAACAAGTATAAACTACTAAACAGATAGTTCACAGAAAATAACAGAAACTTAGAGCTATAATGGAGCTTGAAATTTTGATATAAAACTGTAGGCTTATAAAATTTTTATCAATATTTACAAACACGGAAAACGAACTGACTTTCAATGACGGTATAATGGAAGCAGGAAAAACGAACAGGCATCCGCGCCCATCCATAAAGACCGCTGGGGCAGTAAATATATACAAGTGCAGTTTCAACATGCCAGGTAAGCGCATGCAATTGGACACGATTGAGCTGACAAACTCCCGCCGTTTTAAATTGCAGATTGGCATTAATTTTAATTGACTTAATACGGTATTGACAGTAAATTCTTAGTGTACTTCAACAACCATAAAAAAGAAAGCGTATGTAAAAATATTACGAAATCGAATGATACTGAATGTACGACTTCGCTGTACTTTTAGATCGCATTGCTCATTAGGCAACAGAAACACGACTGGTGAGGTTAAGCAACACTGCAGTCTAAGTGTCTTCCTAATCCCCCCTAAAACTGGGTAAGTTTAAATGTAGCGACTTAAACGAATATTTTTGGAGAATACGGGGCACTTTGCCTGACACTGAACATGTTATATTTCGTAACTGTAGCTGAACAATCAGTGAAACAATATTAATCGGAGTAAGTGGCAGCTAAAGGTATTTGAAGCTCTTTTCACTTCACAAAACCACCATTTATTAAATAAATCATACACGAAACTATATATCTGAAGAAATAAAAGGAACTTCTGCTGCACAAGATTATTTAACAACGTCTCGCTGCAATTATTTAATATGACTGGGTGTATAGCCGAAATAGCACAAAAACGTATATCTGACAAAAACAGGATAGCGTGTGTTGCAAATTATGTTTTGATAATACTCGGTCGCATAATTAGAAAAAACCCAGAAAGTTTCATGATTCGCATGACCGGATATAATCATGGGTTGCTATTAATGCTGTGTATAGCCATGCGAAGGTGAGACACTCGGTTTTTACGATATGCATGACTACGACTGGTTGGCACTACCGGATCAAGCTTGTGATTCCATACATACATACCTACGATATGAATGATACATAGTTTCATTAACGGAAATATAGTTGATTCAATAACGAATCGGTTCCCTGTTTACATAATATGACACACGACGGTAAGCATAAAATCAAACAATAAGAAATTGAAGCAGATGACAACGCGTTACACAAACGTCAAATGGTGGTATAAATTTCATTTATAAATCGGAGCTAGCCTAAAGAACACCCTAACTATTTATAAAGGATCCTGGGCTACCTGACAGTATCTTCGCCCACGTACAATCTCTGACTGTGCGGCACTTTGCCTGGATCAGGCTTGTGCTCTCATACCATAAAGGATCGGAGGAAAAACAATTGTAATCACTAGCTGAGAGGTCGATACTGAACTACAGGCTACAAATACGGACTCAGCAGAATCTTTCAACAGTAGAAACAAGGCACACGTGTGCGAAAAGTGTAGTTATGCAAATATAAGTGATTCTGATGATTACTTGCATGCGATAATCAGTGTATTCAGGAGCGGTGAGTTAATTATTACCAGAAGCACAGAGGAACAACAAGCAAGTTTTTTAACAATCAAAGCAGAAATCAGTATATATCTGCTGGAATAATCTAAATATCAACAAAATTCAGAAGTGTCTGGTGTAGATTGCGCATCAAAAATGTTATAAATTACTTTTGGTAAACAACACAATGAAGGCTAAGTAGTTTGTCAACGGGCAAAACGCCGCTCGGTAAGTTTTTCCCGATTACAGGAAGCACGGTAACATGATTTTACACCAAGCCTGGGAAAACTGACATTACATTATTACGCCTTATCTACATCCGGACATAAGTAGTGTTGACTACATTTTCATGCATTCTTTGCTACTTAGTATCCACGATAACCACGAGAGCAATCTAATTAAGCGTCAGAAACATACTGATGTTTCCTTGCCATTAACCGTTTCTTACATTAAACTAGACCAGAACAACCTGACAGCATACCAGCTCACATACAGGCTATGACTGCGCCGCAATTTGTTTAGTTAGAGAATTAAGATCCAATTCAAATAGGCGCAGTAAAGTCGTGATGGACATGTATTAATCGTTGAACATTCTAGCTGGAAAGTGTATTCGGAATTCGGTACATTGATTTGAATTTTAAAGCCGAATCAGAGGCAGGCACAAATGCCATCACTAAGCTGAATGTGATAGAACTATGGGGTTTTGGTATATTAAAAGTAGGACAGAATCAATTGATTTAAGCACCCAAGAATTTAAATTCGCAGGCTGCCAAGATTTATAAGTATGCAAGTATTAAGCACAATAAAAGGAGGGCGAAATATAGAGGGTATACGGAACAGAATTCTTTGTATGTAAGAAAATTAGTTTAGCAAAGTGTAGCGGTCTGTATGAGATATTTTGTCAGGTTCTAAACATAGGTGAGGGCAGTGAGAATTATGATTGTAACCGCATAAAGTTCATACAATGTTATAAGACATTACACTGATCAAAGAGAAACGTTCAAAACTGACATGCAGGACAACGCGAGATGCAAAAGTGCACAACCGTGCAACAACTAAGCATAATTCAAGGCTAGAAGTGGATACTGATGCCGAAGCAAATAGTAATGAGAATAAACGGCGGGTTTTTAAGTTGAACAAACTTATTGCCGAAGAAACGCGATCTAATACTTTTAAAGGGCAAAAGTAACGGTCAACTTAAATTAAATGTTAATTTGAAATAAATTAGTACGCACACATCACAGCCAAAATATCATGAAATGCAAAAAATAGATAGGAGAACATGTAATTTCTGTGAAAAACTTACGGAGATTGTTCTATTGAAAAATTTGTCTTATTTAATAATTCCACAGCGTCGAGAGAATCACAATATTCCGGTTTGAAAAAGGAATCACTCAGTCTTACACCAGCAGTGTTGGCTCGGATGGCAGAATGTACATCAGCGAATGCAACGATTGCGTGTCGTGAGTGTTTGTCCTTGAATATTCTCAAAGATTGTACCTCCCCGAATCTAGAATTAAATATAATAGCTGGAAATAAATGACTTACCGCTCGAAAACTTTGCGGATTTCGCTCCCTTTAGAACCGTCGGGTAAGTTACGTATACACAGAAAACGAGTTTTTTTCATTATTCCTGTTTTATTCCATACACAAGCACTTCCATATCGTATATAAATAGTGAGTACATCCAGAAGCAGAAAATAGGGCACAGAAAAGTCCAAGCGTAAAATTTCGTCTAGCGTATGAAGCAAGTAAATCCTCGCATCAACGAAATTGGCCCGAAACAATGTTCGATCGATGCAGCCGTGTGATTGGTCTAAGCGTAACATCATCGTTTCTGTTCAAGGTCATATAAATAATCCAAGGTCATTGGTGGAGCGTGAGGCGGATATGAAGCATGCGATTGGTTGAAATGGAAACAATCGGTCAAAGACTATCGACCGGTTGGATTGATTAATTGGTGGCGCGATGGACGCATGTGGTGGTAGTCGCTGTAATCTCTGACGCTGTAAAACGGTACGGGTACTTAATAAAAACTAGAGTATTATGAAAAACGATTACTATTTTATAAGTTCATTCATGTCAGTATCGGTTAAATAAATAGTGTGTAATTGTAAACACTACTAAGAGTGAATCATACAAATTATGATGACAGTCCAACAAGTTTCAAGGAAAAGTAACTCAGGTTCGTTAACATCGAAAAACATTAAACAAGACCAGGTGTGCAAAAAAGGATAGATTCATCGTTATTAACATCATGTTTATTTAAATGCGCCATCTGCTTTTATGCATGGCGATGGGTTCTGCGAACAGATAAATTATTCGTTGGATTCTCTGGGTTGGCTTTTACGATCGATTTAAAATATTTTGGCGTGTAAACTGACTGGTGAGGAAAGCTAACGTAAAACTGTAAGTCAAGGAAAATGTCGTATTAATGTCAGCTCGATCATGTGCGCAGCGTAATAAGGCGCATTTTGACTCAATACCTCTTCGAAATCAATTACGTCATCTCGTCGTACACCAACCAGATAGATATCAATGTTTGCTTCTAGTGTAATGAGGAGCCGTAATACCAATGGGCGGTATCAGTGATTATAGCTTTTTAAAAATCGAGCACAAGAAGTTCCAAAGCCGACGAACGCGAGGTAAAAGCATGAAACTTTAGGGCAGTTTTCCAGTGGGATGCAGGGCCTTTCTTCAATTATGAATACTACACAACTCCGAGGAATAATCCGCATTCACGAGGTGAAATTTAGTTCCCCGTGAGGACTGTATCACGTTCGACTATGTGTAGTGATGGAACGGAGATTGTTTTGAAATAATTCAATAATAATGAGATGTTGAATATAATTTCGAATCCAAATTGGGTGAATAGGTGGTGCACATAAGTCCCAAAAAGCAGACTGGGAACACAACTAAGTGTGGCTGAAGAATTTGATTGTAACTTGATAGCACTCACAAAGCTGTTATTGTGTTACTTGAAAATAATCCAGTCTATTGTTACTTTGTATTATTAGTGGGGGTAGGATTAGCATCAGAATGCATCCCATATATGGAGCATATGTTGTATCTTGAACATATGATGGACAGAGTATAATTGCTCTCTAAAGCTGGTCAACAACGTGCTCACTCTGCTGCCTTTTCTGGCTTGGCCATGTATAGATTATGAAAAATCAAAAACACACGCGCGCTCGTGCTACAAAACCATCTCAAACGAGATAAAAATCTGGATCTTGACCGCCACTTCAGAGTCACTGTGTGAAGTGCCATTTTCAGGCTAAAGCAGATATTGCTCACGGGTGCTGAGCGTAGATCACACCGACAGCGCGCAACTGCTACTGATTGACCGAGAAGCGCTTATTGCTGTGAACGTTGCGAGGGATGGCTACTCTCGGATCTGAGGTTTAATCATGGAAAATTCTGTGGAGGATGAAATCATCGTGGACTTGTGGTGTACATCCATGTTCGATATCGAGTGAATGAGATCACCAAGATTAGTCTCTACATGGGATTAAATCGGTCAAACGGGGACTGTTTTTTCTACTGTGGCAAAATGGGCCTAATAGTCAGAAAACAGTTGAGACACCGTGCCTCAGATTGGCATACGTACTGTGACAGTAACTACGATATCGACTGTGTGCTTTTCACTGTTACAAGGCTCACAGAACCTAATCTTACTCTCCCCACCTGCATGATAGGCGAATGCAGGAGATGAGAGCAAAAATTACTTAAACTACCATTCAATTTTCAAAAATGTAAGATGCTGGAAATAGATGAGCCATTTCAACACGCTTGAATCGGATGAAAGTGATGTACAGCCACTTCGAAACAGTTAGAGTGTGCACAAGGCCGAGACAGACATAAGAAATGGCAGTGAAACTCCAACGTGTTTTCGTATACAGCTTAGTATCGTTGAAAAATTAAATTTGTACGGTGTTTCGCGAGCAATACAGAAGTACTGAACAAGCAAAAACTCGTGCATTATTTCAAAGGTTATTATGAGATTGTTCACTGTTAATTCCATTAGAGCACGGAACTGCAGCGCATAGCAGCTAAGCTAGCACGAAGTTACATGCGTATGACCGAAGTATTGCATAACTGCACACAAGTCCACAAAGTAGCCGGGTGTTCGATGCATCGCACATTTTTAGATATGTATACGACCAAGTTGCGAAGAAACGCAGATCACAAATATAAAAAAATTCAGATCGTTGCAAAAATGCATTTAAAATGGCGAATAAATGCTAATTGCAACTTGAACTGCATGTTACACTTTATCGAAGAAAATAAAAAGGAACGAGGAAATAAAAAGCGGAGATCGTGCTAGTGGGACACAAATTGGGCAATGGAATGCTAATGACGACGTTGGTAATTTGGAGGTATTTATAAAAAGTTGAAAAAACATTGGCACCAGATGTAATTACGCGACAAAGACGATAGAAAATCTACGATGATGTGAGGAACGAGGGAAAATGGTCGAGGTTGTGCTTATAGCAGTCTAAGCGGATTTAGGCACGAAAAGAACAGGCCAGGCACACACACGTATATATATATATATACACGCAAACTGAGATACATCCAGTTTGACCATGCCAAGCTAGATACTGGTATCGTAAGAATACGACCATCGCAGGTGGCAACTAATTTAAGATGGTGTTAATAACACGTTTAACATCTACTGAGATTGCGGCTTAACGAAAGAACATTATCTGGATTTTAAGACGCATCCGAATAAAGTAAACTGTTTATGAAAATAGGTCAGAATAATTAGGTGTTCCATCGTCAAAGTATGGTGCAAGCGAGAGATGCAGAAAACGCCGAGGAACGATATAGCGAATTAGCTACTTATAAATATTTAGTAGTTAAAATACGAAAGTAAGCTACTACTGCAATATGCCACAGGATACCGTGTGGAGTCGAAAATGTAGGATTGTAAGAACAGCATATGGAAGCGAACGCTGTAAAGTCTCGGAACAAAGATCTAACAATGATAAAAAGGGTAGGTGATATGGTAACATTTCAGGGTATTTTTTCATTCGCGAAGTTGTTGTTGGCCTCCTTCGATCGATATCGCATGACGGTATCATGCTCCGCAGCGCTTCAAATTGCTCAACAGTCCGATACGAGAGAAACAAAACGATTATGCTAAAATTTATTGGGCTCGTCAAACGGACCTCTGATGTTTTATAACTCACTCCGCGTGAACCCAGCAGATAGAAATCTCGAGAAAATAATCAAAACTACGAGAGTGGAACCATCGACCTTGGAACTAAATTCACAGTTAATTCATGTTGCGATCAAATTTAGTGCGAATAATTAAAAAAACAGAGTAGCGTATTGCACAACCAAGCCTCCGTTTTCTAAGCAGCTGTGAGTTGATGCTTAGGTGGTTCAAATTCAAGTATAAAAGCGCTGTGATCAGGCGAAAATCCCGGAACTATTTTACTACCCTATCTGAATGTAGCATGGAAGGCGTAGCTCCAAAAGCCACCTGACCTTGACTCAATAATCACATGATACAGAGCAGTTCGTATGTTGCGACGAAATATCTCCAAGCTCTAACCGAGAAAACAGTTGAGGTCTTGAAAAAAATGAATAGGAATGCTGTAGGACCACAGGAGTAAAGATCAAATAGACTGCAGTGTATTACATTAGACAGGTACATTTACATGAGGCGTTAAAGTTTGAAACTTATTAGTCTTATTACAACCGTTGGGTTGTCAAGTCTATTCTCGGATAGAGCAGACAAGCTTTACGATGACCTGTATTGGTTCACGTCTGATTTCAATCTGACATTTCCAGCTTGTCAATCCCTTCTGTGTTGCTGTTGGAATCATTATTCCGAAACAAAGTATTGGCACTACTGACAGTATTGAAAAATCAAGGCAGTCGTGATAATGCGTAGACATAGGGGTAGCAAACAAACAACTGATGAGAAATAGCAATGACAAAATTCTTTTAATGACTTGAGTGTAAACGAATTCATCAACAGTGAAACGTAAACTGAAAACATGAGGAGTGCTGCTCATTCTTTTAGACTGCACAAGTAAAATTCTGTCAGATGCACCGGACAGTGTATAATCATCGTCATCATGAAGCAAAAGTCTGGAGCCAGACAAAGTGCCAAGCAATATAAAGCAGATAAGCAAGCGCGTGAAAAAAAGAAAGCAAGCAAGCGGAATATGCAAATGCAAATGCGCAAAAAGCAGCTTGTTTTTGTAGTTTCACTGCATGCGATTTTTTTCATATATAAAATAATACCGAATAAAAAATTATGACACACAATAAAATACACTGCCGCCACTGACTTCGGTCTGCAGCCATATCGCGTAAGATTTCCAGCCAACTATTAGGTGGAGCTTTTGGACGCCACCCAGGCAAACGAATACGCCCAACTGAGCCTAGCGCTAGGGTGAGTTTCTTCATCCCAACGCGCCACGTGATGGACTGGCCACCCGATCGTTTCTCCCAGCTTCTGCCAGGCTCTGCGAATAAGGCGCGGTACGGTACAGCATATAATCACCAGCACCCAACGTAGTACACGACGTTATCTACAATCGCAGGTAAAATAATACTCGCCAATAGCGAGTTGAAAGACGAATGGAAACGTGAGAACAGTCATGGTCATGAAAATAAGTTTTAGAGCCATTTTCGGTAACCTAAAAACTCAGAGGTAAACTGGCAGTAGGACAACACTACAAGCGCTAGAACAACTAGTCGTTTGATTGGCACAGCGAAGGTCATTTATAGAAAAACTAACGAGGTGAAAATTTAGAGAAGCAACATTCTCAGTGAGTTTTTGCAAAAACGCTAAAGTGGAGAGCAAAAACCCATAAGATTAGAGTCATACAAAGTGCTGCACAGTGTCAAACATGTGCACCACGTTTTACCAACTTTAGGTTGTTTCAGCCCAGTATCGAAAACCGAGAAAAAAGTAATATGTAAGGCTAAGCCGAACAGATATGAGCACAACTAGGTCTAATGAAATAAAACAATTGAGCTCGCAGCATAATTCAAATCCGAAATCAAACATCATGCGAAATAACAAGCCTAGAACATTACTTTATTTTGCACATGGATACGACGACCGACCAGCTTGATCAAGATGAGGCAACTTTAAAAAACGTACACACCTTACTGGAGGTAATAATTCCGGTCCCTCATGGAAACGAAGAATGAAGATCGTGATGCGGAAAAATAAAGTTTCGTTAGTCACAATTGATCCAGATTAAGTGATATCGATTTGCTATTTTTGCATGGATGCTTCCATAGGGGGTTAGGACACTTAGCTTTCTTGCGTGAAAATATTCTATAACCTTCTCACGGTTTGCAGATGGTACCTCATTTTTAGGCAATCATTTAGAAAGCAAGGCACTTATTTGTTAGCCGCTATCGATCGGCTTCCTGACCAGAAATAAGCTGCATTCTCTCGAATACACAATGCAGCCAATGGTGAGCAAAGAGTAGAGTTCAGCCGTCTATCTTAGGTAACCCGAAGGTTTTGCAACTAAATAGCACACCATATTTGACAGTACTTCTGAATTTCCATTTCTATTTTCCATCTTATATCAGTCAAGGCCTGGAAAACCTGACAGTATTTAAGCCCATGTGTAGTCTCTGCCTGTGCAGCACTTTGCATGGACCAAGCTTGTGTGATTTCACTTAAATTCATTTACAACTATTAAAATAACAAAGTGAATGGTGTGAAGTACTTGGTATGGTATGAAAGCACAAGCCTGATCCAGGAAAAGTGCCGCACAGTCAGAGACCGCACATGGGCTAAGATACTGTCAGGTTAACCAGGTTTAGAGAGATATGAGGAAGAAAAACAAAAACAGGAAGCAATTGGCTGATTCGTGAATCAATTCCGTTTAACTTATAAAAAACTGATTGTGGAAAAATAGTCAACCGCGTGTTCAGATTGTTTTCGGTGATGCCGACCAATTTCCAAGATTCAATAAACCAAAATTTCTGGAAGAGAAATATGTTGAAATGCAGAAAACAACTCACCGCCAGAAAAAATGTGGCAAATAAACTTTTAAAAAAGGCTGTCAAGTTCGCGAATGGGATGAGAAAATTACCGGTCTATAAAAAACACTCACAGAAAATCACTAGAACGCGATTTCGATTGTGCAGAAGACCATTGATACTAACAAATGTAAATGGGCTAAGCGTAATTTGTGAGCCGATTCGGCTATAACAGTCGAGGTAAAAATACGTAAATCATCTACCATCAACAAATCTGCCGGTTGTCTTATTATCTCATTTGTTGCATCTTGTCTCCTAATAACTAGTATGTGCATAAGATCGATCTGACATTCAGACAGCTGAACACTTTGTGTTTCGAAAAGTGATGGTTTTATCCAGATCTGAAACTAGTACATTTTTATTCACCTGGAAGGAACTGCAATTACAATTATACATTTTCTCCTTTGATCAGGATAGTACTATGCCAGCGGTATTTCGAAAGCTTATTCTGTTTTGTGTAGATTTCACAACCATATTCCAGGGTGCGTTCGACGGATAGACTTCTTGCTTCACAAATCTCGGCGAAAAGGCCGTGAGAAAATAATCAATTTCATCTACCAGCAATATAAGATTTCGCTAAGGAGGATAAATAATGGAATATAAACATACCATATTGCCCAGAGAGTTGGCGAATTCGGAGATAACGGCAAACAGCAGAGTAAGTACAACAGAGACAGCAGTAATAATGTCGAAACTCCAACGGAAAGCGAAAACGGCTGATCTTTTTGGGAGGTCCTTCCTCACAATCAGGAGAATCTTGTGGCAGAGTGGAGATAGCAAGTGAAAAAATGCGTCATATAAAGTATTTGTTAACTCTGAAATACCGAAGAATTGAGAAGTAGAGAAGAATGAGTTCAACTTTTCAAGCGAGTATGTCGGTTTTACGATGCGTTTTTTACGAAATGTGCGATCTTGAAATGTATTAAGTAAAACACTATTGACAATGAATACATCGTACATCAACGAGACGAACTTGCATTCACCAATACATTCTACAATAAGAATTCAGTTAAACGTTTAAAACATGTTTTCTGATAAATCATCATCATCATCAGCATAAAGCACAAGTCTGGAGCCAGACAAAGTGCCAATAGGCGATGAACAACTCAAGTTTAATACTCTCAAGTAACTATGCTCGTATCGGGTGGTGGTGATGTTAGGACCAGGTGGACTGAGAGAAATGCTGATGCTCGCTCGCTTGGGACATGTTTTAAGAATGCCTACTCACCGTTTACCGTACCGCACCTTATTCGCAGAGTCTGGCAGAAGCTGGGAGAAACGATCGGGTGGCCAGTCCATGACATGGCGCGTTGGGATGAAGAAACTCACCGTAGCGCTAGGCTCAGTTAAGTGTATTCGTTTGCCTGGGTGGGATCCAAAAGCTCCACCTAATAGTTGGCTGGAAACCTGACTCCATATGGCTGCAAACTGAAGTCAGTGGCGCCAGTGTATTTTATTATGTCATAATTTTTTCGGTATAATTTTATATAAAAAAACAAAAACAAAACAAAAAACCACAAAATCGCATGCAGTGAAACAACAAAAACAAGTTGCTTTTTGCTTTAGCATATTCCGCTTGCCTGCTTTCCCTTATTTCACGCGCTTGTTTATCTGCTTTTCCTGCTTCACATTGCTTGGCACTTTGTCTGGATCCACACTTGTGTTTCATGATGATGATGCTCGTATCCATCTCACAAAAGGACTTCATTAATATTTTTTATGAAAAGGAGTCGAATGGCAACATAGTACAAGAGTGCGTTGAAATATATGCAGAATTTAAGGTGGTAGTTGCTTGAACCCATCTTACTGATTTTCATATCAGATTACAACTTATGCACGGATGTGCAATCGTGCAGCATTTCTGTGCTGTACGGCTAACATCGTGCTAAATTGATTGGCCAACGGTAGTGAGCTGCATGCTGAAACAGGCTGGAGTCTCACTACCATCTTTATTACTATTTCCTCCCACATCTGTCTAGGCCTGGGCAACCTGACAGTATCCTAGCCCACGTGCAGTCTCTGACTGTGCGGCACTTTGCCTGGATCAGGCTTGTGCATCCATACATACATACAACTTATAATGATGGAAGTCGGAACTTTTGCCGCTTTTAAAAGATGCATATTCAAAAAAGTCAGAAGAAGCCGTTGAACCAACTGAAAATTCATGTGGTATATCATGGATAAAGTTGGCTCCGGAACAACAAATTCTGACCTGCCTAACGCTCGTCTTGTTCCGCTCCGCTACATGCTTCAGACTCCTTAGTTCTAGCTAATTCAAACGATCCATTCTTGGGTAGAATTCTTCGTGGATTACTTCGAGTGCTGGAGAGATATCAGACAATGCTATCATCGTCTGTTTCCATGGCGTCTAGTCGACCTTACCTCCACGACTTTTAAATATTTATTTGTTTTGATGGAATGATTTTTTAATGTGAGTTTTCCTAAGGGCGTTTTAAGACCTATTTACATTTGATTTCTGTATGGCGATCAACCAAATCTTTTTTCTTTGTCAACACACTTGCCATGAATATCATTTGCTGAAGTCTCATAGCCATACACTATTGTAATAGTATTTTATCCGTTTTAAGCAAAAACCGTCACATGGGGTACGCAACATCTTTTCCAAAGTCGGCGCAGCCCGTCTTCCTGACTAGGGTGTAATGTGTGTGAAAGCACAAGCCTGACCCAGGCAAAGTGCCGCACAGTCAGAGACTGCACGTGGGCTGAGATACTGTCAGGTTGCCCAGGCCTAGACAGATATGACAAAACAGAAAGAAAATAGAAATTGTAGTGAGACTCCAGCGTATTTTAGCATAGAGCTCACAACCACTGGCCACTCAATTTAGCACGATGTTAGCCGCACAGCACAGAAATACTGCACGGTTGCACATCCGTGCAATCCCTGACTAGGGTACCCGCGATCAGATATCGCAGGGGTTAGTAACGCTTCAGGACATGTCCCGAAATCATGTTCAGTATCGGTCTTGCACTAAGCATCTTCTTGAAGTGTTTGCTTAACTTTTATCCTGTCAAGTGGAGTGACGAGGAAAGCTTTTTATGATGCACGGCAGTGAATGCCGTTTATTATTATTATTATTATATTTGCACAATCTGACAGATATAGTGCCGTTCAACATAAACAATGAGATGTACAAAGCGAGAAGGGGGTACAAAGCGTTGTCATCGGCATCGTTGAACGTAGGCATGATACTACCCGGTTGCCTACACCGAAGTACGACAGTTAAGCATTCAGTACATGCTACCATGCTACCTGGCCTCAGTCAGGTCGGTCTTGCTTTACGGGTGCGAGAGCTGGGCAGTTCGCGCAGAGGAGCTCCGGCGCTTGGAGGTGTTTGAACATCGATGTTTACGGAGGCTTGCACGAGTGTGGTGGCAACACCGCACTAGCAACGTTGAAGTGAGGCACCGTGTTCTAGGTGGGGACAGCCTGATGCTACGAGACTAATCGACCGTTCCCGTCTCCGCTGGCTAGGGCATGTCTTGAGAATGAAGCCTGAGCGCCTACCCTCCCGCGCGCTGCGTGTGTCGGTTGGCCCAGGCTGGCGGCGGTGTTCAGGTGGACAACCGCTGACCTGGAAGAAGGCCTTAAAACGCTTGACGTCGGGTTTAGCTCGGGTCGGACGAACGCGGCTTCCTGGGTGGGGTCCAAGGGATAGTGAGTGTTTGTGGCTTGACACGCTGTCGACGATGGCTGAGAACCGGCAACAGTGGAGAGAGTGCATTCTATTTTGTGTTCCCCCCTCAACTTTGTAAAAAAAACAAAAAAAATCAAAAAATCGACATGTGGAACAATGGACAAAAAAATTCCCCCTCGTATTGTACCTTTTTTTCTTTCCTTCTTTTTCTCGTGCATTGCCGGGTGGCACTTTTTCATTTTTAAATGATTGTGTAAATATATATACATGCTACCAGTTTAACGCTGTCTCTGATGATGATGATTTACGTTCTCGTATCACGCACGGATGTGTAATCGTAAAGTACTTATGTGTTGTGCAGCCAACAACATGCAGTATTGATTTGACACCAGCAGTGAGCGCACGCGGAAACACACTGGAGTCTAACTGCCATTTTTATTTCTAATATTTGTCTGGTCCTGGACAACCTGACAGTATCTAAGCCCACGTGCAGTCTATGACTGTGCAGCACTTTGAATGGATTAAGCTTGTGTGATTTCAATTAAATTCATTAAAAACTTATAATTTAACAAAGTGAATTGAATGAAGTACTTGGCTCATCGAAAATCAAAGCCGTTTATAAAATTTAAATGGGCTAAAATAATTTGTCAGCCAATTCCGCTATAACAGTTGGAGTAAAAATACGTAACTCATCTACCGTAAACAAATCTACCGGTTGCCTTATTATCTCACTTGTTGAATCTTGTCTCCTAATCACTAGTATGTGCAAAAGATCGATCTGACGTTCAAACAACTGAACTCTTTGTGTTTCGAAAAGTGATGGTTTTATCCAGATCTGAAACTAGTACATTTTCATTCACCTGGCAGGAACTGCAGTTACAACCATACATTTTCTACTGTGATCAGGATCGCCATAGTACTATGCCAGTGGTACTTCGAAAGGTCACTCTGTCTTGTATTGATTTCACAACCTTATTCCAGGGTTCTGAATAACGTATCCAGAAACTCTCCGTCTGTGATGATTTTTTACCGTTATCATATTTTTCCTGTTACCGTAAACCTTTTCTATTCCAATTTGCATACCACAATTTCTAGATTACTAAAGCCTAATTCCTGGGCCTTCATTTTTGATATACTGACCTAATCGGATCTTTATGCAATATCTTTATAACATCGTCCAAGCGTTTTTTGTAATTTATGGAGACAGTTGCAGATTCAGACCACTTGTCGGGCTAAATGTCCAAAATGGTTGAACAAGGCTTCTCATGACATACACAATGGGGGGAGTACAGCTTACAAAACTTAATCATTATGGCTCAATGAGAGGAAATCCTTTCTTTGTATCTTCAGAAATTTCCAATCTACGTCTTCTGCACAGCATCGAATACTGGAATGATGGTATGAAAGCACAAGCCTGATCCCGGCAAAGTGCCGCACACTCTGAGACTGCACGTGGGCTAAGATACTGTCAGGTTGCCCAGGCCTAGACAGATATGAGGAAAAAAAGAACAGGAAATCGTAGTGAGACTCCAGCCTGTTTCAGCATGCATCTCACTACCTCTGGCCAATCAATTTAGCACGGTTAGCCGCACAGCACAAAGTACTACACGATTGCACATCTGCACATCGAATGCCAGAATTGCATTACTAAAACTATAGTTGGAAACTGGTTATATGACCGCGTTTTCAAGGTAAATAGAGTTGATAGGTTAAGTCACACCCGCTTTTAAACCGTTTAAGCTTGTCCATAAAGTTGATGATGGATGAATTCGACTAACAAAGTAAACCATTAGATTAGACATGGTTGTATGACAGTTAAGCATTCAGTACATACTACCGGTGTAATGCTGCCTTCACCACATAACGCAGGGTTTCAAGTCCCAAAGTCTCCTCAGAAGCTGATCCAAAGCGATTGTGAACAATCTGTAGAAACAGAAGCTCTTTAGGCAACAAGTTCTAATTGTTCACCACCAGCGTGCTTTTATAATTCGGTTTGAGCGTATTAGGCTCCGGCGACTTAAGAATCATTATCACCATAAGCACAAGTCTGGAGCCAGACAGTACGAAGCAACATGATTTAGGAAAAGCAGATAAGCAAATGCATTATAAAGCGAGCAAACGAAATGTGCAAATGCGCAAAAAGCAGCTTGTTTTTGTAGTCTCACTGCATGCGATTTTGTAATTGTTTTTTACTATAATATAGAATAAAATATTATGGCACACAATAAACTTTATTGCAGCCATTTTGCGTATGGTTTCCAAACAACTATTAGGTGAAAAATTTTCACCTTACCTACGCAAAAGAATACGTTCCACTGAGCCTAGTGCTACGGTGAGCTTCTTTACCACCGCGCCACGTCATAGACGGGCAACTCAGTTGTTTCTCGCAGCCACCGGTAGTGAGCTGCATGTTGAAATACGCTGAAGTCTCACTTCCATTTCTATTTTGTTTCTCTCATCTGTCTAGGCCTGGGCAACCTGACAGTATCGTAGGTCACATGCAGTCTATGACTGTGTGGCACTTTGCCTGGATCAGGCTTGTGCTTTCATACATACATACACTGCCACTTTCGGTTCTTGCGAATAAGGCGCGGTGCGGTAGACGGTTACGAAACATATCCCAACCATCGCAAACGATGAAGTATTAGCATCTCCCATTTAACACCTCCAAGCGTTTCGTTCTCCCCATCCGACACTCAGATTCGGTCGCTTACAGTTTGGGCTCAACAGTACTTCAGAGTGTTCGACAAAAGATCTCGATATCATCATCCAGCACGATCTCGGTTGCACCACGCAATGCGAACGAGCCGCAGCAGCAGCCAATCGCAACATTGGCTTACTTCGCCGCGCTTTCGGCAGGTTTGACCGGCTTCTCTTCCCGACATTGCTGAATGTCTACATCCGTCCACATTTGGAGTACGCTGTACAGGCTTGGCTATGCAAAGACGTGTCCCTTCTCGAAAAAGCCCAGCGACGTGCGACAAAGCTTGTCCGTGGTATGCACAACATGTCTTACGAGGAAAGGTTACGCAGTTTAGATATATTCTCCGTTACCTACCGTCTTCACCGCGGTGACATGTTACTTACCCACCGGATCTTGACTGACCCCTCCCATCCATGCAACTCCCTATTCGTTCCCTCTCCAAGCACTAACCTCCGAGGACATGAGCTCAAACTGTTACATCAACAGAGCAGGCTTAAATGTCGACACAGCTTTTTCTCTGTGAGAGTTTGCAGTCAGTGGAACACTCCCAGGCACGCTTTTTGAGGCCGCTTGTTTCGGTTCATTTAAAGGTCTCCTCGATTCTCACCTCCACGAAATCTTCCACTCCCAAGACACAAGTACCCCGTAAACACTATTTTCATGTTTTTTACAAACCCTACCGCATTTTTTACCCAAACTCACTAGCTCGTGGCAACGGTAAGTTCTCTTTCTGTGCCATTTGCATTTTCGTCACAACCCCGCTAACTCTTTGCCAGTTTCATTGCTCTTCCAGATCCCAGTATCGGAAGTCCGTATACACGCAGTTTCAACTGACCCTGTTCCGGAGGATGTTGTTGATACTCAGTGTATTCTTTCCTTGCATAAATATAATTATATATATTTATACATAATTTCATACACTTATAATAATTCACAACACTTAGAACAATTCTTATTTTCATAACGCTTGGCTTATCCGCTACAGCTGTGTCCCGGGTTGACGCCCTACCTGTCCAAATTCCACAAAAATCCATTGATGGTGCAGGCTAAACGCGAATGAGGCCCGATATAAGGCCTTAGAAACTCAAATATTTCTCTCTGCTTTTCCGACCCACCGCTCAATCTATCCTGCGGTTTGTACAAGCTCTTAGCTTCTTATACCGTAATAAACTATTGAACTATTGAGCATTTCTATCCACCCGTGGCTTTTTGGTACTAACATCCATTTAGATTTATAATAGCAACGCAATGCTGATTCGAATGCAAGCCATTTTACGAAGGCAACGAATGTGATAAACAGAAATCTCGTCTAAATCTTCCGCCCAGACTGACAAGTTTCGCAGCTATAGAAAAGTGTAGCACGTACGATTGCGTTGTAGACTCCGTCTTTAGCATGAAGTGGAACATTGGGTCGTCGCCATTAGTGGCGAAGGTCAGCAAACGCCACACCGCGTACACGCGGTGAGATCCCGTCCCCGATACAACGACCAAGGTCAACGAAGCTATTGACCAGTTCTAAATTGACACCAGTTAGATTTTGAAAACAACAACTTCTAGTGGGGTGTGAATGAGGGAAAAGCATGCAAATGAATATTTTGTTTCTAGTGAATTACTTTCACTTTGTATCTTCGTATTTTGTACATTCACCTATTGGCCTTGTGTGGTTATTCGTTTTTTAGGCCATGTATACTTCATTCGTATTGTACAATATACTTGTACTTGTACAATATACTTTTTGGCGGGTAATATAATTTCGAACTCTCGGATTTTTTCTTCCCCGGTCGTTGCGAAATTTCTGTGCGGAAATTGTGATTAACGGATCCTCCAACATTTTAGCGCATTCCGCACCTTGGATTCCATTTCTTGGATTTTCCTGTGTGGATTACCTCGCTATAGCTGGACTTCACTTGACCTTTCTTTGGACATTTGCTCTTTTGGTCTTTTAGTGACTTCATTCCATTTTTGTTGCCTTGTGTGTAGTGCAGACATATATTTTTGGCCCACTACATGATTGGTGAGTTCGACAAACCGCAATTTTTTCATTTACGTTAACTTCGTAATTGTCCATTTTTGGCTTATTTTTGGAATACTCACTTAATACCCCACCATGAGCGATTTTTCTGTAAGCATATGGTGTTTTCATAACTGTATATTTTATTTCCTGTCTAGTAGATATTTCGTCATTGTTTTGTTATAATACATGCATGTAAATATGTACACAATTTGAATACATTATTCACGCCGCTCATGTGTTCTGTTTTCGGGACAAGTCTATCGTGTGTGATTGCTTTGGATCTGTATGCCGTGTTACGTTGAGAACTGTGTTCCGGTTTATTGCGTTCAATAACCAGAGACGTACTTTGTTAGTGGTGAAATCTCCGCTGGATCAACCGCTACAAATTGGTGAGCCCGAATTTGGATTACTTTTTCACGCATTCCCGTTTACGCATTTGGCTTTCTCATTTCACGCACTATTTTTATCAACATTAAATCTGACAGTGAATCCACCGACGTCGCAGAGGAGAAAATATGCCATTTTACATTACCCACTTTTGATATGAGTGATCCTCGTTTATGGTTTGCACAAATTGAAGCGCTATTCGAATCATATCGCGTCACGACGCAACGAACACAGTACAATCGTGTTGTTGGCATGCTCCCGCCTTCAGTTGCCAAGGAAGTTGCTGATCTGATTTACACCCGTCCGTCCACCAATCCTTACGATGTCCTGAAATCAACTGTGATTTCCCGCATTGGCTCGACTGACGAACAGAACTTACGCAAGCTACTTTCTGGCGCCGAACTTGGTGACCGTTCCCCTTCCCAACATTTGCGGCACCTCAAGCAATTGCAGGGCGGTCAACAAATTAACGACAGTGTATTGCGACAAATATGGCTGCAGAGCCTCTCTCAAGAAATTCGTAAAGTGCTGGCCGTCATGGATGCTACCACCAGCCTAGACCGACTCGCCAAGGTGGCAGATGAAGTTCATCACATTGCACACAATGTGTCCATCTCCAGTGTATCCCCAAACCCCACACCTAATTTTCCTAATTCCCTTGAGAAAGAACTTTCTGACCTGAAATCCCAGTTCAATGAATTCTCCTTGCACATCCAAAACCTTTCTCGTGCCCGGAGTACCTCTCGTGGGAGATTTTCTCAGCGGTTTAAAAGCAGATCCAACAGTCGCTCAAATAGACCTACTATTTGTTACTACCACCGTCGATTTGGCGCGAAGGCTATTCACTGCACGTCGCCATGTACTTTTACCACTGATACCGAAAACCAGGGAAACTTCGTCGCCAGGCAGTAGACACGGCGTCTCTGTCTGGCAATACCACTAGCCGTCTACTCCACGTCAGCGATGGTTCAACCAGTATGCGTTTTCTGATCGACACTGGTGCGGAAGTCAGCGTTATCCCACCCACAAAATCAGACCGCAAGAACCAATCCCCCCTGACTCTCCGAGCGGCGAATGGTACCCGAATTTCCACTTACGGTAAGCGTTCCATTTCTGTAGATCTAGGTCTACGACGCAATTTTAAGTGGATTTTCATTGTGGCGGATGTAAAAGTGCCAATTTTGGGTGCAGACTTCCTTTCTAATTTTAATCTTTCTGTTGATTTGGCTAATCGTAAGCTCATTGACAATTTAACAAAGCTTAATACATTAGGAGTTTTCTGTAATTCACCCATACAAACAATTCGTGTGCTTATCCCAGACACATCCTCTACATACAGTTCCCTCGTGACAGAATTTTCTGATATTTTTAAACCTTCATCCTCTACTACTCCTGTCAAACACGATGTCAAACACCATATTTTGACCCGCGGTCCGCCCATTTTTAACAAACCTCGCAGATTGGCTCCCAAAAAGCTTGAAGTTGCCAAATTGGAATTCGAGCACATGTTGGAGCTTGGTATCATTCGACCCTCTCATTCTCCCTGGGCTACCCCTCTGCACATGGTTGAAAAGAACAAAGCGGACGCCTGGCGTCCATGTGGTGATTATCGTGCCCTAAATCGAGTGACTGTCCCTGATCGTTATCCTATCCCCCACATACACGATTTTGCCCTATCCCTTAACGGCAAATCCTTTTTCTCCAAGTTGGATCTAGTTCGTGCCTATCATCAGATACCCGTCGCTGAAGAAGACATCCCAAAGACCGCAATCACTACTCCATTCGGTTTGTTTGAATTTATAAAAATGCCATTTGGCCTACGAAATGCTGCTCAAACATTCCAGAGATTCATGGATCAGGTTTTTCAAGGTTTGTCTTTTGTTCATGTGTACATTGATGATGTTCTTATCGCCAGTTCCACTCCTACATAACACGTTGAACACCTGCGTACAGTTTTTCAGCGTTTGTCACATTACGGCATTATTGTCAATCCTGACAAATGTTTGTTTGGAGTTGCTTCTTTGGAAATCCTCGGTCATTTTGTCGACAGCTCTGGTATCAAACCTGTGCCACAAAAAGTATCTGCCATCAGTGAGTATCCCTGTCCAACTTCCCTTCGCCAGTTGAGACGTTTTCTCGGTCTTGTGAACTATTATAGGCGGTTCATTCCACATTGTGCCGCTGTATCACAGCCAATGACAGATTTACTACGCGGAAAGAAGCGCGATTTTAAGATGAATGACAACGCCATCAAGTCGTTCGAATGTTTAAAATCTGCCTTGAACGCAGCTACTTCACTGACGTACATGTCTACGTGTCCCAATGCGGAGTTATCACTCGCCACAGACGCCTCTCAAGAAGCAGTCGGTGCAGTCCTTCAACAAGAAGTCGATGGTATCACCAAACCACTTGCTTTCTTTTCCCGACGTCTCCAACCAGCTCAGACACGATATAGTACGTTTGGTCGTGAATTGTTGGCCATCTATTATGCAATACGTCATTTTCGGCATTTGCTAGAAGGTCGCAATTTCACTGTTTGGACCGATCACAAGCCCTTAACATTTGCCCTTGCTGCTGCTTCAGCTAAATATTCACCTCGTGAGATCCGACATTTGGACTTTATTTCCCAATTCACAAGTGATATTAAATATTTGTCTGGACCGTCCAATACTGTTGCTGATGCATTTTCCCGTATGGAAATTTCTGCAGTCCGTCATTCCCCCTTGGATCTACAGCAGCTAGCCCTTGCTCAACAGAACGACCCGGAACTCCAAAAGTACGACACATCATCATTTTCTCGTGTTCGACAAATTCCTGTGCCAATTCAAACTTGCATATATTGTGTGATTTTTCTACTACCCAACCCCGTCCTTTGGTTCCCGCTTCATTCAGACGAATTGTTTTTGATCAAATCCACGGTCTATCTCATCCCGGTATCCGCGCTACTCGCAAACTTATCAGCGAGCGTTTTATCTGGCCGAGTATGCATAAAGACATTCAATCATGGACTAAATCTTGCATCCAGTGTCAACGCAGCAAAGTACATCGTCATACCATCAGCGCCCCTGGATTATTTCCTCCACCGCGCGAACGTTTCCAACATGTCCACATCGATCTGGTAGGTCCCATGGCTATATCCAATGGTTTTACATACATTCTCACTTGTATTGATCGTTTCACCCGTTGGCCCATAGCTGTTCATATTCCTGACATTAGTGCGGAAACGGTGGCGAAAACTTTCCTGCAAAGCTGGATTAGCAACTTTGGTGTTCCATCAACCATAACCACTGACCGTGGATCCCAATTTCATTCGACCCTGTTTCGTGAGTTAAATAACCTTCTTGGTACGAACCACATTCGAACTACAGCATATCATCCTTGTGCTAATGGTCTGGTGGAAAGATTTCATCGCCAGTTGAAGGCTGCGTTGATGTCTCATGGAAATACAGAGTATTGGGCAGAGCATTTGCCATTAATTCTTCTCGGTATCCGTACGTCTGTGAAAGAAGATCTTGGTTGTTCTGCGGTTGAGTTACTATATGGCATGACACTTCGTCTCCCAGGTGAGTTGATCGCATCACCTGATGTTCCAATTGACGTTAGCATTCCTCATTACGTCAATCGTTTACGAACATTCATGCGTCAATTACGCGTAACTCCTACCCGTTCCAATACCCATCCTTTTTACCTTCTTGCCGATTTGCGAACATGTGATTTTGTTTTTGTTAGAACGGATCAGGTTCGTAGACCTCTTCAACCTCCCTACACTGGCCCTTTCAAAGTAATCAGCAGACATGCAAAGTATTTTGTCATCGAACGGCACCATATCTGTATCAGATTGTGCAATATATATATATATATATTTTGTCATCGACAAGAATGGTGAGCACGACACCGTCAGCATTGATCGTCTCAAAGTCGCCTATGTTGAGTCTGCTGTCTCTTCCGAACATGACGTTGTTCCCACCACGATTAAAAGCACTGCTGAGACTGTAGTTATTCCATCCCCACCCAGTCCCTCAAATCCAAGTGAACATTCATCACAGTCCACACAGTCTACCCAACCATGTATATACTCACCCCCCATCCGTCCCCGAACTCGTTCCGGTCGTACCGTCAGGTGGCCCGCAAATCTTGCAGACTATGCGGATTAATTTTTTGTTTCGAGCGTTTCACTCTCTTCTAACGCTCTAGGGAGGGAGTATTATGGTGTTTTCATCATGGTATATTTTATTACAATAATCCTACATATTTTGTCATTTGTTTTGTTATAATGAAACATGTAAAATATGTACACAATTTGAATATACGATTCTCGCCGCGCTCGTGTTCTGCTTCGGGACAAGTCTATCGTCTGATTGTTTGGGATCTGTATGCCGTGTTACGTTGAGAACTGTGTTCCGGTTTATTGCGTTCAATAACCAGAGACGTACTTTGTTAGTGGTGAAATCTCCGTTGGATTAACCGCTACAATGGGCACATCCGAAGTGTTCAGGGATACATCCCGAGCACTATAAGGTGTATGTTACTCACCGTTGGCTCCAATGGATATGTAGTGAGTGCCAATGGGCAGCTAAAAAAGCATTTTCCGAAAAGGCTAAAAATGCTTGGTCTCGGCAATACAACACAGCTTCTAAGGTTAGTGTTGATAGATCTTTTGCTGAAGTTGTACGTCAGAGTATCACTGCTAGCCCAGCGGTACAAACACCGAACTCCAAAGAAATTACGACGAGTAAAAATCCCAAGCCTACAAAGTCACGCAAAAGGACTAAAAAGGTTAAGGCACCGGATCAAGCGGCCAAGCCAAATGTCACATCCCAGACCCCGTCTTTCAAGCCTTCGAAGCCACGTAAAAGTAGGAACAAGGCGCAGACAGGTCGTAAACAGGTAGACACTAGAAAATTTGACTCTCAGTCAAATTTACTTGCTACTGTCGTTTCGAGCCTCGCTAAGTTATCCAAAGATCTGGAGCAGCCTTAATCGGCTCGTCAGGGAATACGAGATAAATCTCGTAACATCCTGGTGCTTAATCAGGATGAACCCTATATACGCGAAGCTAAAACGCGTAAGTCACTCGACCGGAGTTGTATCAGAAATCTGCCCCGTAAGGTTGGTATGCGCCCAGATACGCCACTAAGGCGTGTTCATCGTGTTGGCGTGTGGAAGGGTACCAAAAGTGAGTCTAGCCACTCTCCAAGACCACTTTTAGTTGAATTCCTCTTGCAGTCTGAGCGTGACCAGTTCTTTGCAAGTTATATTGCTTTAAATGAAACTAACAAAGGGAAACATGTTGTCGTGCCCGATGACAAAAAGGAATCCAACAGGTCAAAGAATTCACGTTATGATGTAAATTATAACAGAATGCGCTGTTCTTCAGAAAAGGATGGCTCTTTGTCACGTATGGAAATCACGGATGGATCTGGGGATGAACACGATAATCACCGTATTGTCCCTGAAATTCCACAGCTCGTGATTAGTGACCTCCAAGATACGGCAGAACTGCAGGCTGCGCAAGGCGAATCCACTATTTTAAGCAGCACACCAAAAAACGTGCTGACTCCTCGGGTATTACGCCCGAGGATCAACCTGGACTAAGTGTGAATATATCGCGAGACACCGTCGCAACAGTGATATACGGAAACTCATGTAGTATCCGAAATAAGTGGTCTGAACTCTCCATCCTAGCGCAAGAGTTGCGACCACATGTAATAGCACTGTCCGAAACCTGGCTATCTGAAACTGACCATATTCCTGACTCAATTTGTAGTAGTTATTCTGTGGTCAGATGTGATAGACCAGATGAACTAAACGGGGGTGGAGTTGCTATCTTTCTCAGACTAGGTCTTCGAACTTCAGAATCGAGTGTTAGGCTTAGCACGCACAACGTCCAACTTAGCTCATGTATCGTTCAATCTTACAAGCAATCAATGGTAATAGCATGCGATTATATGAGCCCGCAAGCAGGACCTCAGGACTTGCAAATTTTGCTTGGCAATCTCAGTTTGCTGCACACGCTTGGGTCCCAGGTTCTTATAGTTGGTGATTTTAACCTACCACATATATCTTGGCTGAACCAGTGCTGTTCATCTGATAAGATGTCTAAGGACTTCATCGAATGGACTCATATGCATGCCATGAGTCAACATGTCAATGAGCCTACAAGATTCCGCCAGGGCTGCTTACCTTCGATCCTGGATCTCGTTATCTCTTCAAGCGAAGAAATGGTTCGCCAGGTAGATTATCTCTCTCCATTAGGAAAAAGTGATCACGTTGTGATCAGATTACAACTAAGACTCGGGTATGAGAAACCTCCTCCTAAACTGAGGCGCAATTTCAATCGCGTAGACTGGGAAGTCGTCTCAGAGGAAGCTAAAAAGATGTTGTCTCAATATGTAGGTGATGATATAGCAACAAACTGGCAACTTATACACCAATGCCTGTCTACCCTGCAAGATAGGTTCGCACCGTTGGTGCACGTCAAGCAACGCAACAAGCCACAGTGGTGGACACCTGCGATGCGACGAGTGATTAGAATGAGGGACCGTGCCTGGAAAACTTACAAAGCTTCTCAGACACAACGGTCCTGGACAAAGTATAAAATGTTCAGAAATAAGGCTGTGGGAATGCAACGCAACGCAAAACGTGACTTTGAATCACGGTTGGCACGCAATATAAAGCAGTGCCCAAAGCGTTACTATAGTTATGCCCAATCCAAAGGCAAAACGCGCGATTATATTGGCAGCCTTCAGCAGGAAAACGGAACTCAAATAGTTGCAGATTCACAAAAGGCTTCGGCTTTTCTCCAACATTTCCAGTCTGTTCAGAGGCTTGATCGCCAAATAGATCCGCCTAACATGCCAGTCATCAAAAGGCCTGATATCGTTACTCCACTTGAGGAGTTATTTTTCACTGATGATGAGGTTAAACTCGCTCTTGCAGCAACTTACCCCCATAAATCTGCCGGCCCAGCCGACATTTATCCTCAAATTATAAAGAACCTGGCGCCAATATTAGCAGATCCTGTGGGTCGTATGTTTAACGCTTCCTTGCAACATGGATATATTCCGAGTATGTGGAAGTTGGCTAACGTGATCCCGATACATAAAGGTGGCAGTCGATCCTCAGTTTGTAAGTACAGACCTGTAAGTCTTACTAGCATCCTATGTAAAATCCTGGAGAAACTTATTAGGGATATGATCTGTCGCCATCTAGTTGATTACTCGTTGCTGAACTCTGCCCAGCACGGCTTCCTTAAAGGGAAGTCGTGCCTAACAAACCTCTTCTGTTTTCTTAACGAGGTTACCATGAGGCTAGATAAAGGCCAACAAGTTGAAGTTTTTTACTTGGACTTTTGCAAGGCCTTTGATTCAGTAAACCACAGATTGCTTGCAGATAAACATGGTTATATGGGTATCGATGGTCTTCTGAAGAAATGGTTAATAGGATTCTTAAGCAATAGATTCTTTCGTGTCAGGATAGGAAATATGTATTCGTCGAAAGTAAAAGTTGTTAGTGGAGTCCCACAGGGTTCCGTACTCGGACCGCTACTTTTTCTCATTTTCATCGATGACTTGGCAGCGTCGCTCAAGTGTCCCTGCTATATTTTTGCAGATGATGTCAAGATTATCGGATCACTGGATGAACAGGATCTTCTTGAGGATATAGAAAAAGTCATCAAGTGGTCTGCTACATGGGATCTACCAGTTACCTTCACTAAAAGCTATCTTTTGTCTAAAGTCATTAAGAAGCTAGAGGTGGCTGGTACAGATGGTATACTGGAGATAAATGGGGTGCCGAAAGTTCGTGACTTAGGTATAGAAGTTTCAGGGGACTTTAAATGGGCTGATCAATGCGCAGCCGCTGCACAACGCGCTAGGAGAGAGCTTTTTCGCCTTCGTTCAGTTTATCCTGCAGGTCCCCAGAGGTTTTCATACCATTATACAAAGCGGTCGTCAGACCACATCTCGAGCATTGCGTTCAAGCATGGTCACCTTATTTGGAAAAGGATATTGCCAAGCTGGAAGGTGTTCAACGTTTAGCTACTCGTATGATTGTTGGGCAATCGGGTAGGTCGTATCAGGAACGATTGCTGAGTCTAGAGCTCTTCTCACTAAAAAGGAGGAGGCGACGTGGGGACCTGATTGAAACCTTCAAAATCATGTCAGGTTTCAGTACTATTCATCCCAGTGAATTGTACGCTCTAGCGCCAAGTGTGGGTACTCGAGGCCACCCATTAAAACTGGCCAAGCGACATGTCAGGTCAAATGTTCGTAAGTTTTTCTTTAGTGAGAGGGTAGTAAATTACTGGAATCGACTTCCTAAAGAAGTTGTTTGTTCTACTTCTGTAGGGGGTTTCAAGAATAGACTTGACTCTGTGTGGCCTTCATTATTTCCTGATTTTTATCCGTAAGGGAATAGTTGGTATGCTCCTCATGTTGTCTTTGGAACGCACTAATGCTTCTCCTCACCTATTGGTGAGGGGAGTTTTTCTGTTGC
>JACCGJ010001315.1:0-20746 GCA_013407085.1 Atriophallophorus winterbourni | reverse complement strand
CTCGACAGCAGCGATTAACTTTGAAATATAATATCTTGCTGCATCCCCAATTTTGCTTGCTTATCCAAGTCACGTTTGGAATACATAAATTATACATTATTCATTCCAAGTAGCACTAGTGATATATTGACGGAAATCACCCGAGCCTCTGCTGTATTTAAAATTAGTTTTTACCTTGCACACATGTAATCCTCACAAAATTATTAGTAATGTGGCCATCTAATTATGGGGAGCATCCGTCGTATCTTGAACATATCGTGAATGGACAAATTGACTTATGCTGAAGTGCTTTCGAAAGTCAGTCTATGTTCACCCTATTACGACAGCGCCGCCTGAGGTGGCTTGGTCATGTCTACAGAATGGAAAATGTTCGTATTCCGAAAGATCTACTCTATAGTGGGTTGCAATCAGGAAGTCCACCATTGGGCAGACAGCACTTGCGTTACAAAGGCTTTCGCAAAAAACATATAAAAGCTATTGGTATTGACCACGAGATTTGGATAGAACTTGCTCTCGATCGCTCATTTTTGAGACATTGTGTAAAGCGTCATCTAAAAGCTGGGGAGGAGCAGATACAGCTCTCAACTGCTGAACGCACAATACGCCGCCGGCGTGCAACTGCCGCCGATAGACCCATTAATGCCTATTTTTGTGCTCGCTTCAGAGAGAATATTCCTCTCGGAATCAAACTGATTTAATCATTCTAAAAGCTGTGAAACATGAGAAAAGTCATGCGATTTGTGAATGATCAATGGTCGCCATCAACGAAGGAGCCAAAAACAAACAAATTAAGCCACACTAGAAGACATAAGATCAGCGTATTATGATATATACCGAATAAGACGCAGCCTATCATTCCGATGCCCAACGGACTACTGGAAAAAACTGTTGAGCAAATCTAATAAGTCACACAATTTGTTACAAGCGATCGTTCATAAATGGAAGATGATACTAGCAATCCTAACACTTTTTAGCTTTTTCAAATGAATTGATATTGTCGTCATTCAAATGTTTGTAGACTTCACCAGAGCAAAAGTTCCACTGTTGTCCAACTTCTCATTATTTTATTTGTATAATGTACCGCGCGATTGGGAGGAAGAATACGAAGGACAAAGCTGAAAATTCGTGAACACGAATAAAGTCATTCTTCTTCTTCTTCTTCTTCTCGTGTTAACAAATGTTTTGCCAGGTTGCCACTGTCAGCATGCGGATCCCGATCGTACAGACCACACCTCAAACGACTATAAGTGCAAAACCGGTTGTGAAACGTGTGCGATACAAAATATACTTGAATGATTTTTTGGTTCAAGAAAATGTGGGCTTAATCCAATCCACATGCGCGTGGGGCACATATTATTGATCATTTTGGTGGTATCAAACTAACAGTGACTTACAAGCTCAAACTTTGTCGACAAGTCCTCCACTGTTTCAATGCAAGCATACTGTCCCTATCTTATGAGTGAAAACAGCACAAAGGTAATCGTGGTTTGTACGCGAAATAAATACAACAAATGAGAATGTTTCTAACTTATATCTAGCTTCCCAGGCTATGCACAAATATTCCAAACAATCTACTAATGCACGAAAGCGAATTTATGAAGGTATTAAAATATGTGTAACGCTAGATCCGTTATATTCTCTTGAAATTGCTGAATATCGCATCGGCAAGAGCGTCGATGGGGTTTCAAATGAGAAATTGCAAGAGATATCTGAGCAAAGTCCAATCGAATCTCGACGTTGCTTTGATACATTTCAACAAGCTGCAAAGTATTGCTAGAAACAAGATGACCGCGTTTGGAACGATCTATGCATTTGTACACAATTTTATCGCTTCTCATTTCTATCTTGTGGTGACTTTTGTCATAAGATTTCAAAAACGGCAAACATTCAGTTCAGATGTC
Organism: Atriophallophorus winterbourni; assembly: GCA_013407085.1. Classification (NCBI taxonomy): domain Eukaryota; kingdom Metazoa; phylum Platyhelminthes; class Trematoda; order Plagiorchiida; family Microphallidae; genus Atriophallophorus; species Atriophallophorus winterbourni. The sequence goes on along the minus strand of JACCGJ010001315.1, from coordinate 18,845 downwards.
GACAAGAATGAAAAAATGTACATGTTTGATAAAATCGAGAAACATAATTTGCGGGAAATACGATACCACAAAGCGAAGCGATAAATGCTTTCTTTTTCACTCTCACATGAATTTGCTTCAGTTTAATAGTTACAATAAAGGAGCATTTGGGATTCCGAAACAAATCTTACAAAAGAACGTTTTTTCGACACTGTTTAGAAAATTACATTTTCGCTGCAGATGATTTCGTCCACGGAATCAAAAATAGTCATACAACCATGCACAAAGTTATTTTAAGCTGTAAAATGTGACTCGTTCGATGACGTGGTCATCACAGCAAACATCTTCACCCTATTTGCGTTAGGAAATTGCCGTTCTACATTTTAAAGTGTACGCCTTGGAAGTCTGCATATCTGAAACTTGAATTTTATGAAAAAAGGTTTTTCTTATTTCCCATCTTCACAGTTGGCATTGCATGCCAGATCCCATAGATCATGTTAGCTAATCCGCCTGAGTATTTTGCAAAACCACCTCCCCGAGTCGAGGTAGTTGAACGAATTTTTAGAATTTTAAAAAATAATAGATGGATAAATCGAGCAATTCAAAATGTGTTTCTAAATTTAATTTATCGATTAACTTTCTTTCAATGAGACAGCCTTGTCTACGGGGCGTTGATTCATGTGTAGGAATTACAAATCGGTCTATTTCCAAAATCTACTTATTAGGAAACTGAAAACAAGAAACACGAAAGCTATCTTAAATAGTTGTACAATATTGAGTTTTATTGTCGAATTTAGTCAGAGCCATTTATTGTTCGCTTAAGCGCCATGTTGTTATACCACACCATTAAACTGGGTAAGATCGATGTCTGTTAACGGCCCTTCAACTGACGCATTGAGCTGTTTCATTTGTCGCGGGGGAGATCTTTCGATTTCCAAAATCGATGTTCAAGTCTTATGAGACGATTTACCTCATCCTATTTTCAAACAAAGTCAATGTTTACCAGAGAAAGCAATCAGTGAACTTTTATTAGTCGACCAACAAATAATTAGAAAACTTTACATTTAATTATCTATCGTTTAATTACGTTTTAATTTTATTTGAACCGCTCACGACCAAATCGGAACTATATACGAATATCCAGATCTAGATAAAGCAATGCCATATGTCAAGCGAAAACAAGGCGATAAAACTCAGCCAGACGGTCCCTCAAAAATCATTTAACAAGATTATCAATTTATTTTCGTCTTTTCGTATAATCAGTAATATCCGTAAAAAGTAAACTGTCGCTGTCAAGTTGCAAATATTCGAAGATTTGTCTTGATTGCAAACGAAAGCATCACACAGGTGATAATTCGATTACCAGAAATTGGCGCACAGTAGTTTCCTACGTAATAGTAGATGCCAATATATGAATTCTATGGTGAAAATATCCTCAACTGTAAGACAAATAAGTAGACCATGCACGGCAATGTTTACAATATTTTGGACAGTCTACTGGTTCCGCTGGTCATTCATATTTTTTAATTGCCTGTGTGAAAGTTCGCTTGAAAATAATGAAGTCATACACGTATTTATAATTATATTAGTATTTATGCCATTTTTCACGATCTTGATATTCAGTCTTGACTCCACCACGCGGTCTTATCATTGAAAATAATGTAGGAATATGATGCCAGCACAAGTTTCCACAATCAATGGGGTTCATACATTGTCATAATCCATACAATATGTACAATAATATTCATAATTAAAATTTTCAAGGCCTTCTTGCTTCAACTAAAAATTCAGTAGCCCCCGGAGTTGTAATCAACTTTGTTGTGATACACCCTGTCAAGAAACTAACGTTCAAGTGTATCAAAGAAAATCGTAATCCAGTATGATGTCGTGAAATATAGAAGACAAATTCGGCCATTTTAACCAGCAGTTTCAACAATAAACATATATATAATTATTTATATAGAATTCAATGGATAAAAAAGAGGAAGGTTTATATAATATATGGATCGGAATGTGAATAGTTAAGTTCAGTCGTAGTTTTATTAAAAATATGAATGTTAAAAACAGCGCCTTCCACAATTCTTTTATTTTTTCTTGTAACTGACATGTTTTGTAACAGTTAACCTAATGTTTGAAAAAAATTTACAACGACTATTGGGAACCCGCGTACTGACGTGCAAACCCCTCTTACTAGGTAATACAAACAACTTACGTAGGAGATATTTTGTTTGTCCTCATTGCGATTCATGTTGATGGATGGTAAACTTACGTGGAAAACAAGGCCATCGATTTCCCATATGTTTAAAGCACGCAATTCTCAGTGTACAGTCAAACATAAAAGGGTAGTAAAATAAACACGAAAGTGTTTGTGGTATTTGTGAGAGTGTTTGTGCGAATAAATATGTACTGTTTTTCGGGACAAACATATATAGCTGCATTCTAGCTTGAACCAGATTCTGAAGAGACTTATCTGAAAGATGGCGATCAAAATATCAATCAATTCTTTCCTATTTAATTTGATCAATAAAAACCGTTTATTTTGTGTTTGAATCTTGAATTGAAAGGTGAGTACCCTAACGTGGGTATCATATCAACGTATGACTAAAATGTTTTAAAGACGATATGCAACAATATTTGCACGAGGATTCTGATCGTTTCCGTGATTTCTGGTTACTGCTAATGAAAATCTCGGTAGAAAACGTTTACGATGTGCGGTATATCAAGTTCCCGATAGAATGTTTCTAAAAATTTAATTTACTGGAGAATATTCAGCCCACGAAGAATCAAATCTGTTTCAAAACAATGTTGCGTTAATAGCTTGACATATTTATTACCTGTTTCGCTACAATGCTCGGGACGTGAACAGAAAAATATTGGCTCAACAGAACTTGTATAAATGTTGGAAAATTATTAAGTCCTATCGCATGAATAGCTATTTAACTCCAAGGTGGGTTGTTTTAATATATCACCGTTTTTAATGAGTTTATCAAAATCCTGATGAGGTTAATTTCGGTTTACCGTTTTCCTAAATTAAATTTTCAGTCAAATGTGATCGAATTTGGCCGGACTTGTGATCACTTTGAATTGATGAATCTTTCCATAGCTATATTTCTAAAATTTCATCGTTTTATAAGCTTAATGCGTAGTGTTATATTTTATTGAATGTGTAGCACCGTTGATGTAAACTGGTATCATAATTAAATTTCCTCGCGTTTAATTTCCTCAATTAAATCAAAGAATCCTAAATTTATATGTCAACCGACCGTAAAATGTATCATACGAATGAATGAATGAGACTTCTTCTATAATAAAAGGCTATGAGGACAGTTCTGCATGTTTGCTGTTTTAACGCTCCACAGAATTTACAATGGCTTTAACAGTCCGATTCTGGAGGGACAATCTCTCCCGCAGCGCTTACAGCAGCCAATCAACGCCTGTAGCACGCTCACGGTAAGATCTACGATAGGCTCTTCGCCAGCTTGCAGGTGACGGTTTACACATTTGAGGTCAATGCCAAAGACTTCATATCTCTTTGTAAACGTCTTTGTTCCCAAAGGTCCTTCAAATAGCTTAATATAAGCACATTTATCGCTAACTTATTTTTTTAAACTGTATACGACGATTTTCACTTTGTACCTAATGTCTGAAAGTGACGGGAAATAAAACGTAAGGCATAGCACCTATTATCGATCGAAGGTTATAATTTAGGAAAACATGTACGATATTATATATTCCGTGTGCATCTTGAAATATCGTTTAGTCCATACATGTCTAACATAATCATTTTAAGAAATCCTGCCTTGCTTGAACTCATTGAATGATTAGAAAGATAATAAACCATCACTAACAAATTGAAATTCAGTTCTACGATAATAATAATAAGCCTCTTGGCTATCATATCCTAATAGCACGGAAACCTGATAACTTCGAAGAATTAAAATTCCAACAACCCGGAGATTCTACAAGGAGAATCGTGTATTTAATCGAAATATGGTTATATTAAGCATACAATCATATCACATCACTTATTCGACAAAAAATAGCACAGATCATCTGATATTCACCTTAAAATTCTCTTCCATTAATTGCACGTTATGTGGTTATCTGACGTTTAAATGAAATCATTTCATATAACTAATCTAAGATTAAAATACTTTTTTTCGTTGTATTTTTTCTTACAAAAATAACTGGCCTGACATCTTTGATTTTAGGCAATGTGTTACCGCTTGCTATTAGTTATCGCAATCGCAATCGCCCTGTCTACGGAAGTACGTGGCAGGCGTGGAGCGTTTCTCGATTTGCCCTGGGGTAAAAGATTTTACAACACAAAATTCAACACGAAAAAATTCAAAGTTTTCTCGATTGATGGTGGAGACGATTACGCTACAAACTTTGACCCGAATTCTCTTACGGAAGATTTTGTGCTCGTCGATCATCCTGCAATATCGAAAAGACGTCTGAGGTATTCTGACCTTCCGTGGGGGAAGAAGTGAAGAAATCTCGGTTGTAGACTACGAATATATATATTTCCGCAACATGTAATGTATACGAATGAATTAAATCAATATTATATCGATTTACTCTAATTCTTCCAAATTTCCTCAAAGATTATGTGCAACAAATGAAGTTTTTTCAAACCAACTGCAATCTACAGGTGAATTCTTAGTTTGAAAGCTAATCGAGTACTCAACTGTAAATAATGAGGACAGGCAAGTAGATTGTCAATCTCTTTGTTTCAGAAACATTTTATGGATTTTAAATTTATGGCCGAGATTCCATTTTAATCTGTTCCTCACCGGTTTACATTGTTCTGTTCAAAATGATCAGTTTTGCTCGATTGCCGAATTGTGAGGAACCACGCGGTTGGTTAACAATATATTTCGAATTCTAAGAAAGCAGACACCAAAATTACCGTTTTGTAATTTCGGTGGTCTTTTAAAAATTTCGGTAAAAGGAATGTACATGATAATTCCTACGGAATTTGGGAATATAATGTTATCAGGATTGACAATTTATTTCCAATATTGTCTCATAAGTATTGCCAGCAGCAATCATATTATCAATCTGAGTATCTCTATCACATTATTGAAGTTTTACGCTTTGGGGTATTGCGATCGATTATCCGATTGTTAAAGTATTCGTCACTTTATTCTCTCTCTTAACATGTCAGAAGACAACTGATTTATATGCTGAAACAAAAATAATCAACCAAAAACACTTGCTTTATGTCGCCAAATCAAAAACCACATTTAAAGCGGGAAAACTACATGAGTTCCACTCACAAATCCTCTATCCTGACTTCTGCATAAAAATTTCAGTGCCCACAGAATTTAGTCTAAAAATCAATTAACATCTCACACTCGCCAGCGTCTCGTTGACTTGCTTGTCGCATTTACATATAACAGCTTTGAAGAGACGCTGTAAATCTCCGATTCAAATCAACCCAGATGACAGTGCAAAATTAAAATCGATCATTTTCGCGAAATATAATCGAGGCGACAGCTCAGAATTATTGAATGGGGAATGTTACTGCAAGCTGAGATTAAAGTGAGTTTTAATAAATGTTGATGGTCGACAGTAAAGTGCACAACTGAAATTTTTTTGTTCGGGTTCGATCGAAATGCAGTAATTTAGGTTAAACAAACCGTAAAATGATAATTCAACATATAATCGACATTCATAAAACACATCGAGCTAAATGAAGCCTAATGCTTGTTTTTACAAATGAACTGATCAAATGATCAGATAATAAGATTTTAATAAAATAACAAATACTTCTAAGTTTCAAAATTTGAACACAAAAAAGTGTAATGGAAAAATGTGTAATTTAGAATGAGGCAGGTTGCAAACGAATTAGAATCTCTCACAATTATGTGTTGTTCACATCCTAGGCACATACACACCACTACCGGTATCTGGCTGTTTGCCGTCATTATGTGGAGTCAGTAAGATTGGGTTAAGTGAACCTTGAAACGGTGGATAAGTGGTAAACAAAGTCATACTTGAATGCCACTGTTACACAGGGTTCGTACAACGAACCACGATGTTCGAACACGGAAACACATAGTGATTACATGTGAGCAACACATTACTTTGGTCATCCATAAGCGCCTTGAGTGCTTGACAAAGAATCACTTTGTGAATCTGTATTTGAACGTCGTGGTTCGTTGTACGAACCCTATGTAACAGTGGCAATCAAGTATAATGTTTTAGAATCTTTCAGATTTACAATGCCATTTATTACATGAGCAAAATTAATCCTGTTAGCTGGCAGTCATCGAAACTTTGTTTCAAAGATACATGTTAACAAGCAGTAAGCTATGTGCACATGTATTTTCTGCATTCCCGCTGAAGTGGTTAAGATAACATAGGCTGGTAATGATGAGGTAAACAAGATGGACGGGGCAGATATCTCCACAATCTGGCGCGGGTTAACATTAAAATGTGTTAACCCTAGTGTGTGCGTGGATTGCGCAAATAAAACATTCAATCAGCGAAGCTCTATCACACATGCACACAAACAATACAATTAAGGAATTACACAGCATGCGATGTTGTGTGCTCCTATCTCAACAAACACAGCGCCCACCATGACCTGTGCAGTTCTCAACCAGCTTAGGATAGGTCAGGGGAATACACCTTAAACCGAATTTCTGTTCGTACTGAAAACCTTGTTCTGACGAAGCTTCTGCGTTCGCAGCGAAACGTTACCAATAAACTGCTTTACCCGCTCATGAGAAACTTCATTTTTTAAAATCAATTTATTTAATTTTAGAAATAGGCTGGTGTAGAACAAAAAAATAATTCGCATGAAAAAATCAGTATCATGTCAGCTAGTTCCAGTGCTTGAATGCGTCTTATAAAACAAAATAAGTCAGACGTTACTTCAACCATTTCTTGGAAACAATAAGATAAATAAAACCACATAATACAGAAGAAAATGTTTGTTGAAATAATAAAAAAAGGAATCCTTTCTGAACTCAGAATTTAAGTTTTGTTGTAAAAAATAGTTTTCTTATCCTATCAGAATAATACATATTTATTGTTATAAAAATAATTAACTTATTTCGTAGAATGGGTGGAAATAATTTATCGCAAATTAAACGGTGGTTGAATTTTGTCGAGAAACGTATCTTCAGTCAAACTGTTTCAACTAGCTTGTGTAAATCATTATCAATCTGATGGTCTTTTGAAAATAAATGTTAACACTTAAATTTTTAAATTCGTAACGCGCATGGAAAAGCCGTTCCAGAATTGTACATGTTGTACATGCGCATGTTCAATGTGCGCACTGACACGGTTTGGAAAATTCGAAAAATGTGTTCACAGGTTTCTATAATTTACCAATAACTCGACGCGAGAAAACGTTGAGCAAGTATACAAACTGGAGACATTTCTCATGTCTAATGATGTTGATGTCTGTATAAGTCATTGCTGTTTGAATACCAGATGATAGATCATAAAATGTGCCCACGAAGAGAACTGCTCATACATCAGGAGACATGATAATTTTCAATAATTCGCATCTCGAGTAAAATTTAAATACCTTAGTTCTAACAGTAATAAGGCCGATAAAATTGTGAAGTCCAGATCAGCAAACACGAAACATGCAAATAATTCCATTTGCGAAACCGGTGAGTTTGAGCGGTCTGATGCAATCGGTTTCTTACGAATGCATTAAATGGATTGCGGCGAAATCTGCCAAAACATGATTCGATCACTCAGTCTACCCGAAAACAGGTGAAAGTCTTCTCACGGTTCTTTAACATCGATTTTTAAAGAGTTTGTGATTCTAAACATCAATCATACGGAAGTTCTTGAAAAAGCAGCGGATTTATTACAGCACGATTTTATTTGTTCTGAATCACTTCAGGCCACAGGATAATTATTGGGTTTTTTTAAACTTTTAACCACGGTAAATGATGAAGACTGAATTTCATATTATAATCCAAGGAATTGAGATAGGGTACTCGAAGGTTTAAAGAAATAATAGATCAGGTTGAACTATATATATTGAATTCATCGATCTGGAGTACATTATTATCGATACTTGTAGATTAGGTTCGGGATTGTAGTTCATCTTTGTTCTCCAGGCAGAGATATTGGACTGCGGACGGTAAGTAACAAAACTAGATAAAATCACGGGGCTTATTTTTGACGCAGCAAATGAATTTGAGTGGTCTTAATGCTGAATCACTTCGACCCAAGTTCCAGTAATTATATCATCGAGGTTATTGCCTCAACTTCTGCCGTTGATTCTACCGGATCGCAGAACAACTATAAACTGCGACCTAAAATTGAATTTTAAGCCTATTCTAAGATTTATTTATCTTCAATTATATTGGAAAAATAGAAAACGTCTAATATTTCAATTTTATACCATGATCTTTACGCTTGAATGTGCGTTTGAGAAAAAGAACAGAACAGAACAGCGATGAGATTCTTTGTTGTTCAATTCTGGAATGACTAACATTTAAACAAAGTTAGTAAACAGCTCATATTTCGCATTTGGTTTAAGCAACAAGTCCTGTCATTTTTGTTCCAAGCTATTGTTATTTCCTTTGTATAGCACCAAGTCGTCAGCTTAAAATTCAATCTTATCACAGAAAATCCGTTAAGTTTGAGGTGAGCAAAGTCTGCTATCATAGATCTGGCTTGACATCACGGACAATCGTATTATATTTAAAAGCAAGCACACAAGTTCCTTAAAATATCTTTTAGTACTATTTCCCATATAAATATGCTACAAGTGGTTTTGCTTGCATTTACCAGGCTGTAACAATTCGCTCAGTTAACAAGAGTTAGAAACTCTCAGCGGATAATGGAAATTCTTTGTTAAGAAAAATACACGTGGAATTTTAAATGGTTTGATTATTCAAATAAAAACTTTTAATTGTGATTTGTTAAAAAGCGCTTCAACAATAAACTCCTATGTGATGGTAATATTTGAGCATTTATTTTTGGAATGGATGAAAGCTTACTCGATATAATTCGAGATTGTATTATTGAGAGTTGTACCAAATGTTCAGATGCCAAGCTTCAAAAATTCATTAATTTTTCGGTTTTGATTCTATTTTTTTGAACAACATTTCAAAATAGCTAAAAAGAAACCGCTTATATTTTTCTTCAAGAACATGTGAATTCGGATTGCGTTTAGTGATATAGTAGTGTTTAGAAAGGTTTCATTTTTTTAAGAAATTCATTGTTCAATCAATATCATTTCTTAACTGTTAATATTTATGACAAGTCTAAATATTTCACCATCAAAATAACAAGCAAGACCAAAATATTACGAAAATGTTCATTCTTAACAAACGGAAATCTTTTGTTTAAAATATCGCATCAAAAATAAGCAATTTCTATTTATAAACTTTATGGTCATGTAAAATCATTCAACATTTTCTTACAAATTTTGAACCTAAAATTTGGTTGCAATGTTTATTTAGATGGGATCGTAACAGTTTTAGCCAAAACACACAAGTATCCAACCAGGTTTGACAAATTTTGTGTTGTACACACTCACCTGCCACATGGGAGAACGGGATTTTAAGATTTTCGATTGGTTGTAGACTATAAAACTTGGATCTCAAGAGGAGAACAAGAAACGTAACGCAATTGAAGTTTGGGTAAGATTTTATGAAATAACCGAGTAGTACATTTTATTAAACTAATAAATCGCTTCAATACACTTGACCGGTTAACTGCTGATTCGACTCGCAATTTCTCTTGAACTTATTTATTTGCGTTGCTTATATTGCCCGTATAATTCCACTTGTGAATATTATCTTGATTTATTCACTGACGATAACTTTAAACTATTTTTCTCAGATTAAACTTACAAAATCTGATTATAATAATTGTAGCGCACTCAACCAGACTCAACTCAAAAGAATTTTTATTTATTTGTCATTCGATCCATTTTAGTTTCCTTCCCAATCATTGATGTACAAGCAAGCTGTGCTAAAATCAATTTGAAATTCAAACCTAATTTTATACAGAATGCGTATTATCTCTGAATCGTCAAAATGTAGGCTTATCTACATACAACTATCGGACATATTTACTTATTTACTCGGATTTCATCAACAGGATTTCTTAACTAGTGGGCCATCTGGCTTACGCTCATAAAGTTATTTCAGTCACTCAGCCACATAATTGTGATTGCTTATTGTTCTCAAATTAGCAATACCAACATTTACTCTGCTACTGAATGGAACAGATCATTTTAGTTTGATTTCAATTTCGCTTTATTAATTAAAATATAACATAACATACATATCTGCTTTATGTCACACTAGTTGTTATTTAAAAATATGGCCCATGATTGATAACAAATGTTTTCACAGCAATTCAGAATGTTTTCCCAGACTTTTAATTATATTGAATTGAATTATATTGAACAGCGTCGATGGTTTGGCTCTTAATAATTGCGTGTTTACTCGACAGACTTGCGCTTCGGACTTGACCTGGATTTCGTATTTTGGAAAATGCAAAATTCCCCACATAGAAATGTGTGACAATAGTTAATGACAACAGTGTTGATTATATCTGCACCGTTTATCGTAGGTAAATGTACAACTTTACACGAAGATATCGGAAAGCATTGTCGATTGGCTATAGCGGTCTGGTAAAGACTCGGAATTCATGATATTGCATATAATCACCTCAATTTCATGCATCTGATAGCCAACGTAAGTCTCAGTACAAAATCAGATTCAATGTACCTAATTAGTGCAATTCTATCTTGGAATATAGATGTAGAATATTTAACCTTTAAAATATATAATACTGGAATATTCAAAACATTGACATAGGTGGTCTTTGTGTTTCACACTACAAACTACTAACTGCATAAAATAGCGTTTATTTACAAATTTGATAACTGTTGAGCACGTAAATTTTCGGGTACTATTGAGGTTTTACTAATTAAAATTTTGTTTCTGCGTGTTTATTCAAGTGCGCATTTGAGTTATGATTTTGATAGCATTTGTAAGATACGTACTATACGGAATCGTTAGTGATTCATTATTTGACGAAATTGCCACGATCAATATTAAAGCTGAATTGCCTATCAAGTCAATTAGTGATTGCTTCTAGTCGGATTCTCAAAGCGTTGACCTAAAGTTCATCACCATAAGATAGAATATTCTTGTAAATTCTTGTAATTCATTTTGAGCATTTTAGCTTTTAATGGTTTATTGATTCGTCAGTTATGTAACGGATCGTTCCATTGACAAATTTGAGAGAGCATCTCTCATCTTATTCTTTTTTCAATTTCCATAATTTTAAGAGATAAATATAACTCGAATGTATGCAATGCTTGATTATAGTGCATTAATATCATATTTTTAGAAGCGAACAAGATTTTTTAAAATTGTGTGAATGGAATCAGTAAACATTGCAGAGTAACTTTGTAACGCTGGTCGACAGAGCAACTTTGAATATCTCCAATGATAACCGTTTCAGAATCAGAAAATAAAAAAGTGACGCCAAAATAGATTACATTTCATGTGTGTTGTGATAAAAAGGCACACACAGAATGCAAAGGTGGTATATGAGAGGTCGATCTCGTTTAAAAAATGGAAAAAAGATTCATGTTAACGACAACGTTTAATGACGTCATCTTAAAAGAAATATTTGACTAGAAAATCTAGTCGTGCTGAAACTTGCTGAACGCAGATCACGCAAACACAGTTTACACCTAAACAAATAAAACTTATATAAAATCGTTTCGCTCCGAAATCGAACAGTGATTCAAAACGCATTGAATATCAAAGTATTATCCGATTTAGACGTATAATTACTGTCATCGAGGCAATGGGCGTTTATTTTATAAGACAATTTTTATATCAACATTGGGTTAAATATTTTTAGTTCAGCGCTATTTAGAATAATATCAGGTAATGCTTTCACACTCATTTATTTTTAATAAATAATATATTGATATGATGATAAAATGTAGAATGAATTCCTTGTTTTTTACTCATTCTAATTTTGATTGCTTTTTATCGATTCTGTTTTTGAACACCAATAAATTGTGATTATGTTTCGTAATGTATTTTTGGTTTTTGATCCAAAATTATTAATGCTTTTGAACCACTTCTGCCACCATCGACAACCGAGGTGCGTTCCAAAAGGCATAAGGTTATAATTTTCCATACCTTTCTGAAATAAAGTAATTTAGTAATGTTTTGCAAATATATGTGTGAAAAGAACCTCAAAAATATAAAATAAAAAAATTTCAACCAATGTGAACTTTCCACTTGTTATCCTCGCCGATCACAATATCTTTCGTTGAAATCGATTTTAACCTCTACGCCCAGTAACACTTCACACATAACTGACTGTACTCATAAATAATCAGCGACAGAAAGAAATAACAAACATGAAATGTCACCATATATATATACGTTTCATCATTTTATGAACTGTGGTCTCAACGATTTCCAGAGATTAAAATATTTGTTTTCAATTACTTTACAGCTGTTTCACGATGCAATATTCCGTTTTACTTCTGGTTTTGATTTTGACGGTTCACGCTGAGTCCTACGTGGTAGCAAAGCGTGGAGCACATTTGGATTTACCGTGGGGCAAACGAACCTTCCCTGCGAAGTTGACTCGATTCATGGACGATGAATACCCAGAAATCGAACCGACATTCCTCATGGATCATTATCCAGAATATGTTCGAGTGAATAAACGAGTGAGCTATTTCGATCAGCCATGGGGAAAGTGAAAATAAATTGATTTTCTCCATTCGGTTTGTAGAAATTTAGTGTTGATTCACAAATAAATATTTCAACATGAATATTGGATGTTTTATTATTGCCCCGGACAAGATTAGCTCAAGATTCACGTTTAAGTAGCTTCATGATATATGCTTCAAATAAAAAGCTTTACATTTACAACTCACCAGATTCTGACATAATGGTTGTAGGGCAAATTCTACCTTCAGAAATATACAACAAAACTAAATGAAACTTTCACTTTTTTGTTCATCAAGCAAGGAAACAATTTTCATATGCTTATTCATGTGCTTGTTTCATTATGAAATGCTTTGAAGATAGCCATTGAAAATTTCTGCATGCTCGTTGTAATAGTTTATTGATATATTTGTGCTTTGAGCTCGAATTCCATGATGAACAAGGTTCGAACTATAAACCACTGCATAAAATTATCGGTGCTGGGACACGATCCATCTAATAATTACGATTTTCGCTATGCATACCAATACGAAGATTCACCGCACTTACACGTATCAACCGGTGTCAAGCTGCTTGCCATCATCTGATGGCGACAGTAAAATTAGATTCCGTGAACTTTGAAACACTAGGGAAGTTTTTAGGAAAAGTGAAACTTTTAATCCACTGAATTCAAAATCTTGATAAAACATGAAGGATTTTCAAATATAGATTGTTTATCAGACGGCCCGGAATGTACTAAAATCTCATCAATGTAATCTCTAAAAAAAATATTCGTTACGCGGGTTATATTTGTGCTAGATCGATATCACAAAATCGTTCTAGCTACCGATGCTGCTATAAAATCTATTTCAGTTAATTGAAAAATATGGTGATTTAATTTTACCGTGATTCTTTGCGCGGGAAAGTGAACACTTTCTAATATGAATTAGATAAACGGCGTGTTATAACATTTCCATTTTATCTGCGTCTAGATTAAATCAGTACACCACATTGAATATTGCGGCAAACTATTCGGAAGACACACAGATTAAGGATTGAACTGCGAGAGCAACTGGTATCTTGCTTTGTTTAAACTCTCGTGTCTGACTCAACCACAGCCAGACTGCTAGAAAATATTAAATAGGCTGGTGTGTGACAAGGAATCTTGGGCATCATTTCAAGACATCAGAAAAATTGCTCTCCATTTACAAGCACTCGATGAAACATCAACACATCTTGATAGGAAAGAGCAACAAATGCTTATGCACCATCTACAGACAAATGTTTACTCAAATGCGACTGGGTTATAACTATAAATAAGCAAACAGTTTTATTCGCAAAGTTCTACATAGTTTCAATCCAAAATTCGGCCCTTGAGTAGATTTCACGTTTGGTACTTCAAAGATTTTGAATTTTTTTAAAATTATTGTTCAGTGACGATGCACGTAATGACGAACACACACTTTAATGTCATTGTTTAATGTTTGATTAGAAAAGAGCAGGTTTCGTTCTCAGCTTACAGTACCATTAATTCATGCTGTGTAATAAATTGTCATTTTTAATTCATGTTTGAGTATACATATTTAAGAAATATTGCCTAAGATATTCCCATGAATCATGAATACATACCCGAGAACAAACATGGAAAACACTGTGCAGTCATGGTCTTCGTGGCTTAAGAGAGATGTAGAATTTAAGCAGCGAATCTATCACCACTCAACCAAACTCGATCTCAGTATCAAAAACCAGCCAAATATAAAAGGATAGCTCACATAAATCTGTTCGACTTTTCCTATCGACGCATCATAGGAGAACTTATCCTACGTTTCAACATATTCCATGCCCCAAACCATCCCTTACAGGGACTATTCACGCGAAGGGATACGAGTAATTGTCGGGCCCATGATTATATACTGTTCGTAAACCATTCCCGCCTGAACTGCAGAAGGTAATTTTATTCTGTTTGTGTCTGTTCTACTTGGAACAGTTTACCTCCTACCGTTGCTCACTCAACTATCTTGCATGACTGTAGAACGAAATTAGATGGTAAAGTATGTACGGTGTACTTTAAGTAAAGCAAATGTATGCAACAAATTGCACATTTAGAGTCTCACTATCCACGAGTACAAAACCCTGATCAACAAAGAGTATATCGCCCTGAACTCAAGAACATTTTTAAACCAATTTCTAATTTTAACTTATAAAATCATAAATTAATCTAAGCGCTGTTGTGTGTAGTAGGCTTAACACCGTGTCTGTAAATCCGAAGACAAAAACAAATGTGATTAATGTTTATGACAGCAGGCTACTGGGTTAGGTGTCATCAAAATTTGCATTCTACTAATTGAGAAAGATTAGCACGAATGTCGATTTAATGCATTCAATGATTGAATGCATACACGAATCCACACTAGTAGAAATCAATTGCGAAATGAATGCATCACAAGTTTCATTATCTAAGCATATATGTAACTTCTCGCCTGGCTATAAATTGAAATAGGGAGAAAACGTTTATCCCGGTCTATCAGAAAAGGTTGCAGTACGATTTATTCAAAGAGAACTTTTTTAGATTCACGAATTTAGTAAACGAGACCATTAAAAGTGGTTTTTCTATCTCTCACGGATGAGAAGGGACGAAGATATTTACTCATTATTACGAACATTTTTGTTTGTAAAATTGTTTGTGAAAATTTGGAATTTGCTAACATTCCAAATCCAAAAAGGTAAAATATCTTTGAACAGCAAAAAATATTGATTTATTTCATTTTTTATCCTTCCACGATAAATTCTTTTCGAGACGCTTTAGCAATCATTTATTTTTACGTGATTCAATTCAACGTGATAATTGTTTACGAACATGGTTAACGTAAGCGTGACTTCATGTCTTACACCCTTCTCAATCATTGATTCTGGAAAATTTAGGTTGGGAAACGGTTGCTTAAACGCTGAAATAATTCAAGGATTTTCCGGATATAAAAATAAAAAAATTCGCCTAAACAGGTGTTGAATTTCTTCTTACACTTGAAACGTCTACAAGATGAACAAACCCTCAACTTCCGATTTGTCTGCGCACTTACACACATTTGTTTACCATGTAGTGGGTGTATTATTCAAACAGAAAACAGGCATAAAATTACAATAGCTAGGTCGAATTTCCCTGAAGAAAGCAAATCTTCAGTATTTATACATGAATTTTGAGCTTCATTGACATCGGGATTAGTGTAAACACATAAAATGAGCTTTTTAAATAGATTTATAAGTGTTTAAATAAACGTTTCGAAACGATAATTCGGTGGTTTTTTATGGCAGGGTCATATTCAAATTCATGCAAACATTTGGAACGGAATGTGCATATTTTTACAGCACGGACAATTAAATACTTTACCAAATTCCCTTACGAAAAGGGTTTCTGATATATTCATCTGACTGGATGTATTTACTATTGAAACAGTATCTCCACTAGGATTCACTTTTGTGTGTAATAAAATCATAATCACGAAAATAGGTAATTGGTTTAGTTAGTCTTCTCAGTGAAAATTTATCCGAAACATTTTACTACCTACAGCACATTGGTTATTCAGTAATCAGTGAAAGAATTACGGTACTGTTGATCACAAAATTATTATTGATAACAAGGCTACACCAAGTTTATTATTCGAAAATGATTTCGGATTCACACATGTTTGGTAACATATAATTCTCTTAAGATTACATGCGCTTGATTAATGGTCGTAGCCAGAGATTTATTCGATGACTGAGTCCTTAGTGGCAGAGACGAAATCGCAGCTGAAATTGAACCGGACATTTAGGTTCGGATTACACCGCTTTCGTCAATAGATAAGAATTTCTTAGACCGAAATTCTGAAACTACCCATGGCTAAAACGCCTACCAACATAGCCAATCCAGTCGTAGTAATCATATAATTAAAACAGTTGACTCTGTGGAACCGGTGCTACATAAAGTCGCATTAGGCCATAACGGCAATAAACCGAATATTGTGGCACGATTACAACAACTACATCATCACTTCATAAGTAAATGCCCTTGTCCGATTCAAATGAAATAGCACAACGTGAAACCTGTATAATTAATCTAATTCCATGAAATAAATATTTGACATTCTAACTACTCTTATTTAAAAAGTAGTAGGGAATTTTCGAAAGGTTTTCCTAAAATTTAATTAACACGAGAAACATGCTTCTCTTTGACATTCAAAATATATAATTTTGAAACATATGTTTTAATTCCATTTAATTACAAGTTTAACCCCAAGACAAATCAGCATACGCCATGCGTTTCTTTTGTTCCTTCTGCATCCAGTATGGGCGTGCATCCGTTGTGAGTACAGGATTGCTTAACTTGTGCAGATTGGGTCTGTCCATTTGAGAACAATCTGCAGTATTTTCACAAAGAACATCAAACGCTTCATATTTTGGGTAGTTTCTCGTTTCTGGATAATTTTGTTCATCCACATAATGTCTATTGATGTAACGAATGATTCTATCGCATTTTGCTATATTCCAAACGATTAGAAGCAGCCATATGAGTACTCGCATATTCGTATTTGAAGACACGGCTATTCGCTGCAAGAAAATATTGAACGACGTTTTAAAATCATACATATCAAGCTAATGAAAAACTAGATCTAGTGTATATAACAGTGGCATACAAATATAACTTTGTTTACCGCTTTTCCACTGTTTCAAGGCTCACTGAACCTGATCTTACTGTCTCCACCTGACGATGACAAACAGCCTGAAACCGGTAGTGGTGTGTAAGGGATGGGGATGTGAGCACCACAATACTTAGATCTAGTGTAATTTTTGTTGCAGAAAAATTTGCAATTCATCAAATATGTATTGTTCTCAGAAAACAATTAGTATATAAAGCATTAAAAATTGAACGATATTATAAAATCTGAAATTATAAAGCGCAAATGGTCAATGCTAAAACGGCTGTGCAAGTATGAGTATTGAACCTGATATCACATAAATGAGGTTATTTTTATTGAAGGTAAAAGATTTAGATTAATTTGAGCGCTTTAAGTTATTTGTATTGTATTTTGAACAATTTAGACACCTCACTCGTAATTGTGCGATATAAATCCTAACGTAACGTGCTAAGTTTCAAAAAATTTCGATTCGATTACTGTGAGTTTGTCACATATATGCAATATATTTACTTTAATGAAGCACGTTCTATAGCATAGAAAAATTAATCTACAGAATATTGTTATGCACACAATCATGTAAAAAATGATTTACAGATAAAATAGAGAGAAAATGTTTTTGAATCATGGCATATAAAAACTCACCTACAAATTTCTGTTTTGGTAAACTGATTTTTCGTTTTCTCAATATGCTCATGTATATATATACCAGAAATCTAATTATAGAATTGAGTTGCACTTCTAGAATTGATTATAGGTTTCAATGATATGAAATTAAAAAATTTCCATTTTAATAACATATTTCATTTGGTACAAGCATCCGGAATTTAACCCATCTAATGCACAAAAGACTAATGTGAACATTTTCTAAAGATCAGTTCTGAAACGGGCTAAATGTTAATGCATGTTATCAAACATTTCCTGATTATAATTTATTTGTCCGACTTATTTCAGAGACACATTCGAATATCAGTATAAATTTCGTCTTGATTTATCTTTAACTCCAAATCGCATCCGTGACTATAATTCAACGCGCTTTTTTCATTTTCTGATCAGAAGTTTCAGAAAATATTCACGTAGTCGATCGTGTTAAACAAAAATGTCAGCAATTCATTAGACGATCCTCCGTGGTTTAGGTCATAATTAGTGCATATATTCTGGGCGACGTTTGCCTCGAATTTAAAGTAATTAAGTATACTTCAAATACTTGGTTGTTCCCGAGGAAGATTATTAAAATTGAGTGCATTTCTATTAGATCGTAGTTTAATTTTGATATCATTATTTACCTCATTAGGCTCATATAACCTACCTGTTGTCAATTTTCGTCAGATTTATTGCATCTGATCTGAATTTTCATGACGTAGCAAACATTTATGGTGATATGTTTCCCAATGATTTCAAATAAAGTAAGCATGCTCTTATTTGACAGTCCAAACTAATGAGTTAAGCGAATTTAATGTCAAATTAATAGCAAATTTTGTGAAGTAGCTTTTTTAAAGTTTCTTTATTATGG
>JACCGJ010001314.1:0-17266 GCA_013407085.1 Atriophallophorus winterbourni | reverse complement strand
TATCGCCCTGTGATACTGATACTGAATTACTTGAAGAATTATGTATAATTCAAGGTCATCAGCATTTAGCGCGCAATGTGATGGTATAGTAATTTCTACAGTCTTATATTTTGTATAATTTTAATTTGTTAACTTAGACATTATCGTTTCGTTTCGATTGCCGATAACGCCATATTGATTTATTGATTTTTTGTTATCGCTATCATTCACACTTCACCGATTTTCCGTTCCTTAACTCTGTTAACAATATTCATCTATTGAATACCATTTGTACATAATCAACTCATTAATTAATTAAAATACACTCTTTGTCCATGCACCTTCTTTGTTCTTCTGTGGTTGTCTCGAAGTCAAAATTGTATGTAGATTTTACCGGAATCCACTCCGTCTCAGGATCCATTCTTTAACATCCTTTACAATGGTAACTCACCAGGGATGTCGTTGATGTCTTCATCTGAATCGAATGCAGAATGGCTAAAATCCCGTTTAAGCTTCATCACAGCAATAAACATGAGTGACTTTGCTGACAAGGCAATCCCTGAGAGTAGAGAAACACCACTATATCACTCCGGGGATCAGGTCCATCCGTCTCAACAAATGCTGATCCAACGCGCTTTTGAATAGCTTTTCTGATGGTAGATACAGGAGCACCTTCGGTAGAGAGCTCCAAGTGTTTATCGCCTGCGTGGATAGCGTGCTCGCATTACTCAGCTTTAGCCTTCTGGGCTTCTGCAACCTAAGTTCATGCCCACGAGTCCTCGACTCACCTACGAGTCGGAAGTACCGGAGGAACTCTTCTCCATATCGACCGAGAAGAATACGGCGTGTCAGGAACAGGTCAAACCTTTCCCATCGAAGTTCTAGGGGGTAAAGTTTCAGTAAGCTCTTTCTATCCTCGTACACGAGGTAGCGCATTCCGTGAACCATCTTAATCTCCCTCCATTGTACTCGCTCCAAGGTGTCGCATTAGTCTTTAGACCGATGAAATGCAACAGGTAGCCCATATTGTAACAGAGGACGAACATACGCAGAGAAAAGTGTCTGAAATACTTGCGGGGTAATGGTCGCAAATGAACGCCGAATCGCCCAGAACATCCTGGTAGCGCTGTCTATTCTCCGACAAGTGTCAGCTTTCGACTTCAAAGAATCCATAACCAGCATCCCTAAGTCTTTTTCGACCGTCACCGCTCTAATAGGCTTACTTCATAGAAAGTATTCATCGCAGTGTCATCGGAGTATATGCGCATGACGACTGTCTTGTCCTCATTTATAGGCAGTGACCAGCGATGCGTCCAGCTGACTACGTCATTAACTGCTTGTTCAATAGTCAATAGTATATTATGGTACAAAAGCTATGAGCTTAAAATATAACCATAGGATAGTCAGTACAGGGGGTCGGGTGGAGTTCAGCGGGTTCGGCGTCAATCGCCAAAGTTCAGTAAAGGGTGTGGTTATGTATCATAACAGTCAATACAGGGGGAGATGAATCGGCGAGGTTCCGTAAACGTATCTGGAAAGGAAGAGGAAAATGGGTGCAGTATCGGGAAGAAAAAAAAAGAGAATCCATTAAACTTGTTGAGAAAAATAGAGATAAGCGTCAAGCCGCTTTTTAAAAATCGAGAGCGATGGGGAGGTTACGACAAAAACTGGTAGATCATTCCAAAAACGAGGGGTACGGACAGAAAAGAAAAATTTACGGCAGTTTAACCGACTGGGCTGGTGGGCTAGCTTGAAAACATGCCCCCGGGTTCCGGAACTGGGTGCCATCAAAAGCAGTCCATGGCACGGATGTTTGTTCTCCTTAAGGATCTGGAAAACCAGTATCAGATCACCTCGGATGCGACGGTAACTGATCGGGAACACGTTGAGTTGCTGGAGGCGGTCCTCATAGTTCAGTAAACTGAGTCCTTTGACGAGCTTTGTGAACCTCCGTTGAGCCTTCTCTAGGACGTGATGGTCACGCTTTAACCATGGAGACCAAACGGATACCGCATATTCCAGGTGGGGTCTGATGTACGCGTGTAGGAGCGAGGAAAAGAGGCGGCGGTCAAAAGACCCGAATACCCTTTTGAGGAGCCCTACGTTGCGATTGGCGACTGATGATGCGAGGGAACATTGGGCTGAGCACCCAAGATCACTTTGAACCAATACGCCGAGGTCCTTTTCTAGCATACTCACCGAAAGTTCGGTGTTCCCTAGCTTGTAACTAGGTTCGCCAGAGTGACGGATGCGGAGAGATCGGCATTTTCGTGGGTTGAAAGGGAGCTGGTTCGACGTTGCCCAGTTATTAAGTGAGGTAAGATCGGCTTGCAGGTCATCACAATCATTCGAGGAAGAGAGGATGCGCCATAGCTTGATATCATCTGCGAACATCAGAAACGGCGAGTTCACACATGCTCCAATGTCGTTGATGAACATCAAGAACAGACGCGGACCGAGTACAGAGCCCTGGGGTAATCCGCATTGTATTGAAAAACAATCGGAGAGCGATTGTCTGACGCGAACGCGGAGTGTCCTGGAGCGGAGGAATTCGGCTAACCAAGACAAAAGTGGGTTACCAATTCCAAGTAGGCCAAGCTTTTGCAGTAAAATAGCATGGTTAACACGGTCAAAAGCTTTGGAGAAATCCAAGTATATAACGTCGACACCATGGCCCGCATCAACAGCCTTGGTCCAGCTTCCCGCGCCAAAACAAGTTTTGTTGTACCGGAGTGTCCCGCGGCCCGAAACCCATGTTGTTTCGATGGCGACAGCATTCGTGTTCTCCATAAAAGCCATCAAATCATCGGATACAGTTGCATTGCTGGTGGCCATCGTAGGAACCGACAGAGGCACACAGTTTCAGATCATCCGCGAATAAAAGACAATCGATGGCTACCGCGTCCGGAATATCATTTACGAAAATTTTGAATCATAATGGGCCAAGGACAGATCCCTATGGCACTCCGGAGCTTGCTATCATTTCTGAAGACAAAACTCCATTCACCTCTACACTGTTGACCGCCCTCGATCCACTTAAGAAGACACCCTTGAATACCCTGACCTTCCAAATCAAATAACGAACCCAGGACAGTACCTTGTGGAACACCACTCTAGGTAGGATAAGATAGAAGAGAAAAATTGGTTTATTCGTCTACACAACTTTTTAGCAACTACATTAATGTCAACAAAAAATTAAGAGAAAATGGAGAATAAGTCCTGACATTAGGTTTCAAATTTTCAGTTTTTCTCAAACGCCGTACCCGAACTTTTTTAGTCAGAATATCAATCAGTAACTGTTCATTCACATTGACGCGTCGGATCGATTGGTACCATGAAGTGATCTTTTTGGATTTGTCATATCGCCCAATCTTTCCCAGCAACATTTCATGTCCACTTTATGTACAGTTTTGCTGAAATCTACAAACACAAACAGCACTGTGACCATTATTTAGCGCCTTCGTCCGGTGGTGTTGAGCCTTCAGTAAGTTGGTAACGCTAAAAAAGCCATGCTGCCCCACTGCCTGTAAATGATTAGCATGTAGAGCTTGAACACAGCTTGCTTAACGATTTATTCCAGCAGCAAATGCGAATCATATTGGTCTGCAATTTTTTTTATAGAAATTGCCGGTTTTAGAAGAAGTTTACACAATGGAGTATTTCCGTTCACCATCTTTCCTATACAGCACTATAAATAAATGTCCGGAATATGTCTAACCGCTATATATATATATATATATATATATATAGAATAATATATCTAATCAATATATACCGTTTCTGGTTGTTCAATATCCTGGTTTAATAATGTTTTCCTTTTACTTGTCAGCATCTAACTACATACTCTTACTGTCGAAAGCTTCCAAGTTGTCTCAAGCACGGTTGTGCAATCGTACAGTACTTCTGTGCTGTGCGGCTAACACCGTGCTAAATTGATTGGCCATCGGTGGTGAGCTGCATGCTGAAACAGGCTGGAGTCTCACTACCATCTTTATTGTCTATTTCTTATATCTGTCTAGGCCTGGGCAACCTGACAATATCTTAGCCCACGTGCAGTCTCTGACTGTGCGGCACTTTGCCTGGATCAGGCTTGTGCTTTCATAATAATAATAAGTTTTCTCAAGCCCCTCTTCTAGATGCATAGTTTGAATTTTCAGGCCTTTAGTCTGCTGTCTAGGTGCTTTCCATTTCGGTTGAAGTGCGGCTATGTTCAACATTCATAGAACGTCTGTTCGAGTTTCTTTGAAAGTTATTCTGGCTTCAAAGGCGCATCCAGCTTCGACCATACGCCGAAAAATGAAAATCAATTTCCTAGCACTTTTAAGTTCTGTACTAACACTAATAATCTGTACTCTGGCCCTTTATGTTATCGTGTTATATATGCCTACTTGCTTCTTCAATTACAGCAAGCCTATTTCCGAGCTCATTGTACAAAGAAGATATCCTACTTCCAGAGCGTGTTCAAAACTTGACCACAATAATCCTAGCTTAAACATTTTGCAAAACCGTTCAATTTCATTATATTTCCCACTCAAACGCCGCTTTCTAGGGTCAACCTCATGGACACCTTAGAA
Organism: Atriophallophorus winterbourni; assembly: GCA_013407085.1. Taxonomy (NCBI): domain Eukaryota; kingdom Metazoa; phylum Platyhelminthes; class Trematoda; order Plagiorchiida; family Microphallidae; genus Atriophallophorus; species Atriophallophorus winterbourni. The sequence continues at coordinate 12,713 of JACCGJ010001314.1, read as the reverse complement.
ACATTATAACGTTAGAAGTGGTGCTTCTTATTAGTGACGAGCGGGACCCGTCGGCCGAATAAATTTGACGAGTTTTCAAACGTTGCCTGCATTAATTGCCATTTCTATACGTTTAACCTTATTCAGACATCACTTTTTCTGTTTGTTCGGGAAGTTTATTCCCAAACCCGTCTACGCTTTATGGTGCACAGCTACAGAAGGTATTTGACTCCTCTGATGAAGATTTTTTGTTTAGGGTTATGAAATTCATTGAGTCTCTGAGGCGGGTTTTGTCGTTCAACATACTGATATTGCAGCGTCCCGCGTATTCATGTTATCTCGTTTAACATTTGTTTGGCACAGCAGCTAGGAGTGGACTGAAGGTTGAGGAAAGTTTCCAACAACTATCCGATTCCAACTGGAAGACTTAGTATCAGATAACTTTATTCAAACCTGCGCCACACGATAACATGATCATACTCTATGTAAATGGTTCCAGAGAATTCCTCAATTAAACCTCTCCAACGAACACTACTTGCCATATGGCCAGGTCCTCTTGGTGGCATTCATCTTGCTTTATGACTCCTTTTTGGCCCCAAATTTATTCACTCTGGCTAATTTCATGATAATAGCCCGCCCTGTGTTGTTGTTATTATCTTCCTTCGGTCGATATAGAGTATGAATGTACATCACAATCGCATGATATTTTTCATGTTCCACAGCTTTTCGAATGATTAAACAGTCCGATTCGGGAGGAACAATCTCTCCCGCGGCGCTCGCAATGATAGGCAGAACTCGGGCGATCGGCGTCAGTTACACACCGCCGGCGTGATCTACGTTCAGCAGTCAAGAGCTGTTTCTGCTCCTCCCCAGCGTGCAGATGCCGCTTTACACAATGCCAACTGCTAAGAGCTTTCATATCTCTTTTGCAAACATTTTTTACCGCAGGTGTTGTCTGTCAAATAGTCGAGTTCATGATTTCAATTCACCATAAAGTAGATCTCCTTGAATACGACCATTTTCCATTCTATAGCCGTGTCCAAGCCACCGCAGGCGGCGTTGTCGTCCACGATATGTTTAAGATACGACGGATGCTTCGTAGATGAAACGCATACAGCTTTTGTTCGTGTCTTGCGTGGGTGTTCCAGGTTTCACTGCCTTATAGTAAATCATTTAGTACGCACGCGCTGAACACCATCATATTTGTGTTTGCAGTCAACTTGCACAAACATGGTAGTTTAATCGGGACAAAATGGCATCTGATCTGTCAATCTCCGTGTCTAGCGAAAATTAATATAGCAATGGTTGAACCAAGGTATGTGAAATGATGTACTGGTTCAAGTTGCAATTTCTAATAATGATGATTGGAGGCGATACAATCTCTTAACGAAGGACTTTAGTCTTGCTCATGCTGATTGTTAGCCCAATGTATTTGCATGCTGATGAAAAACAGTCCATTAGCGACTGTTGGTGTTCTTGGGAGTAAGCAGTAATGGCTGCATCGCCGGCAAACAGAAGTTTACGGATTTCCACATCACTTACCATGGTTTGTGCTCACAGCCGGTTTAGGTTGAAAAGCTTGTCATCACTTTGCGTGCGTAAGTGAATGCCTTCTGTTATCGTCCTAAAAGGCTTCTGAATTGAAACGCCTGGTCAACCTGACAGTATCTTAGCCCACGTGCCGTCTCTGGCTGTGCGGCACTTTGCCTGGATCAGGCTTGCTCTTTCATATATACATCTGAATTGAAACAGTTAAAATGGACTGAGTTCTTCATGCCACATTGGTATAAAATAACGAGTTTGAGAAATCTTGAAGGCCAGCCTATCAGATCAAGCATTTTGAAAAGACCCTTTCTGCTGACGTAGTCGAATGCCATCGTTAATTCAATAAATACGGTGCACAGTGGCATACTCAGTTTCCGACACTGTTCTTGAAGTTGTCTCAGGAATAAGATCATGTAAACGCTTGATCTTCCCCAGCGAAGCCACAAATAGATTAGGAGTAAACTCTATCAGCTAAAACTTGCAGCCAGATCTGTAAGACTTTAGCAAACAATTAGCCTACAACATTCAGAAGGGAGACTCCTCTGTAATTGTTGCAGTCGCCTCTATCAATCTTATTAATGAATACCGTGATGAGCTTCGTGTCCCGCATCTCTTGTGGGACACTCCTCCTGCCAGCACTGAAGAATCATATTGCGAAGTGGCTGTAATAATGCTGTTTTACAGTATTTGATGAGCACAGGTGAAATTCCGTCGTCACAAGGGGCCTTTGCATTCGCCAAGCGGTCGACTGCCCTATTCAGCTCATCAAGAGTAGGGAGAGTATCTAGATGTTCACTGGTTGGCAACCGCTCAACACTAATGTGCAATCGTGCAGCATTTCTGTGCTGTGCGGCTAACATCGTGCCAAATTGATTGGAAAACGGTAGTGAGCTGCATGCTGAAACACGCTGGAGTCTCACTACCATTTCTATTCCCCCTCATATCTGTCTAGGCCTGGGCAACCGGACAGTATCTTAGACCACGTGCAGTCTCTGACTGTACGGCTCTTTGCCTGGTTCAGACTTGTGCTTTCATACCATACCGTAGAGGGAGAAGTGTTCTACCCATTTTTCCATCTGCTGAGTATTGTTGATAATCGGGAAACCAGATACAGACTTACTGGGAGCCAATCAAACATGTTTGGACCAATGGCTCTGTTGATCCCATCATATACACGGTGAAAAATTCCAATAACCGCAGCATTTTGGATACTGAGGCTAACTTCAGTCCAATAGTCATTTGCACATCGTCTCGCGGTCTATTGAACCTTATTTCTAGCTTCCTTTAGAAATCGTAAGTTTACATCTGTTGGCTTACCTTTGAAATTCAAGAATGCTGACCGTTTCTCATCCAAAACAGCAGTTATCTCGGAAGATTTTGCTTAGAACCAGTCGCTCGTTCAATCTTTTTTGAGACCGTAAGTTGAAAGCGCGACTCGGTATATGCAGCTTTTTAGTGATTTCCAGTTTTCTGAAGCCGATTCGAGTGGGGTTGTCTTGTTCAACTTGAAGGCTTTTGCAAATGGCGCAGCAAGATTAATTTGGCACACTCGAGTTACGTCAGGCGCCAACGAAGAATGTTGTTATTCTTTATCTTGCTTTTGTGTTGCATGTCATACACGAGCGCGACTGAAAGTTGATAGGTCACCAATTTGAATTGACTGCCAATCAGATGATGCCGCCATTTCCTGACAGCTTCCACGATAGCATAGGCTTCTTTTTCCATAGCTGGATACTTGCGCTCGTGGTTCGTTGTACGAACCCTATGTAACAATGGCATTCAAGTATAACTTTGTTTCTCGGATTCATTTCTCGCATTCCCTTCGCATATTCTTTCAACAGTTAGAATTTATTTTCAGCCACACTCACATAATATCAAGTTGCTCCCCGATGTGGAATAACTGTTGTCAACATGGTCGAAACATCTGACGCTTCGGAATCGGTCGTGTGCCCATTTCATTCGAATTCCTTTTCTCGTCCACATGCAAAACGTGTCACTTTCGGCTCCATAGACGTGTTTTACTTTGAACGTACGCAAGGCTTTGTTTGTATCCCAAGCCATGGTGGATCCACCCTAGGAATGGCCTACAAACACGTGAGCCACGAAACGTTGAGCGTTCCTGATCATCAAATCATTCGACAACTTGAGCAGTATTGCACTTTGATGAAAAAATACAAATTTCATTTGTTATCGTTATCTCCACGACACCTGGAATACGTTAAAGAACGAATACGAAGCGCACCGAGGCCTGTCCTTAATCGGATTCTCGCTTACCCAATATTTCGTTCATTGTCCACTGAATTGAATATTTCGTCGGACGATTTAACTAACCCAACCCCCAGTTTACCGGAAAATTGTGCAGATGTCGACAGCCAATTAGATTGGCAATCACTTGCCAATGAAGAGCTTGAGATTGAAATCAATAATATGATGGAATCCAGTTTTCTGGAGATATTGACGGTGAGAAAGCGACGATCAATCCTCCGAAAGTCGGGTTAGTGTTCTGTATTTTATGATTGTCTATTATGGATTCTGATTAAGAATCAAATAACCGCTTCAGTGTGGATGTGCCTCGGTGTTATAACACTTGGTTGAATTCGTGTTTGATTCGAGGTATAAGCACCTACACCCAGTGTGATAAATTGATTTTCCAAGGGTGCTGTAGTCTGATTACCATTTTCTCATGTTATGCCTGCCTAGCCCAGGGCAGCCTAACAATATGTTAGCCCACACACAGTGTCTTACTGTGCGATACTTTGTCTGGATCGAGGCTTTGGGTTCATACATCATACATACTAAGTTCTTAACTGCCATACAACTGACAGCTTAATATCCTTAAGAGATGGGGAAGGATGGGCCCTAAAACGCTATTGGACCTATATAAGATTGAACAGAGACACACTGGGTGAGGTTGCTTCAACTTCAATCGGACATGTATTCTATCAGGTATTGTGAACGAGTAGAGCGACATCAGCTCTCGTGCTAATGTCTGTGCTTGATGTTGTACAGGTTCAGTAACTCTTAAAATCTAACCCTTCCCCATCTTTTAATGATTTTAACATGTCATGGTTAGATGACCGATAAGCACCCGATAGTTACAACCGGTGTAATTCTGTCCGTGATGATGATTAACTATTCAATGATTGCGCGTGATTATCATCTTCATACAGCAGTGTTATGTGACATTCTTAATAAACAAATATTCGCAGATACACACACAAATAAGCGAATAAGCTTCTACAGTTCTACGTACAATTTTGATTTGCATCCAGAAACCCGGATTCAAATGGCAACCAAATGATGCATCTAAGAAATATTTGAGCTATTAGCAGATAAAGGTAATTTGTGATTGGACAATTCGAGGGCTCGATTAAGAAAGCTGCATATAGTGAGTACATTATGCCATTTACATCCGTACGGATGTGCAATCATGCAGTACTTTGTGCTGCGCGGCTAACACCGTGCTAAATTGATTGGACAGAGATAGTGAGCTGCATGCTGATACAGGCTGGAGTCTCACTACCATTTCCTGTTCTTTTTTCTTCCTCACATCTGTCTAGGCCTGGGCAACCTGACAGTATCTTAGCCCACATGCAGTCTCTGGCTGTGCGGCACTTTGCCTGCATTAGGCTTGTGCTTTCATACCATTTACATCTTTCTTTCGGAAATCCCCCAATGTAGGTTTGCAAACCATCGATCGATGCGAGCACCTGGACTGCCAATTCATTCGCGCAAGTCGTGAATCCTGCGGGTGCAGTTGTCCAGATGGCGTATGCAACCCGGAAACGTGTTCGTGCGCAATCAACGGTATCGCGTGTCAAGTTGATCGCCCCATGTTCCCGTGCTCGTGTGGTCACGTGGAAAGTTGTCTAAACCCCGAGGGACGCGTTGAATTCGATCCGGTTCGTGTGAGGATTCACTATCTGCATACGAAAATGCGGTTGGATATGGCGGAAACCGAATGTTCGGAGGGGGAACCTAGCGCGAAACGTTTGATGGTCAGTGCAAAGGTGTCTTATATTCGAATTTCTATTCACTCATTTTTGCTATGTCAAATGCAGTTTACCATGTATGTATGGAAGCACAAGCCTGATCCAGGCAAAGTGCCGTACAGTCAGAGACTGCACGTGGGCTAAGATACTGTCAGGTTGCGCAGGCCTAGACACATTCAGTCCACGCCTTTTATTACTGTGGAGTTCCTTCCGAATTGAAATATTTAGTAATCTGAAGCGCTTTGGAGCATGTGCTTGTGCTGTACATCCATGGTCAACATCAACCGAATTGGGCCATCAAAAATATCAAAATAGACTATTGTCACAATTTCCTTCCACCGCTTACCTGAAAGTTAACTTTCGCTGGAATAATGATGTATACGCCCCCTGCAATGAATCGGTTAGATCTATTTTTGATAACGTTGCTCCTCTGACACAGAATTCGCTAGTAGACGTTGGTCGCACGTTCACACGCAGAGCAAATAAGTAAAGAGTTACACAGCATGCATAGAGTGTATCTCTCGCCTGCCTGTCTAAGTTAACATATGATTGGTCAGGTAAATGCTATGTAAACCCGAACCCTGTTCGTAATGACGTACTTGCTGTGAGGAATCTTCTGCTTCACAGGCGAAACGTTATCAAATTTGCTCTAACATGACTGGATTCCCGTTCGGTCTCAAAACTAACGAAATATCTCATTGTCACCGTCTCGTTTATTATTATATATCAACCATGGACCGAAATTTTGATGATTTTGAATGAAACGCTTTCATGTTTAGACGTGGTGAGATGATTCTGGAACTTCATACGACATCGTCTTCGTTTTCATTGAATGCAACGCGCTGCTTACGTGGCTTGGATTTGTCACTGGAGCTTGCCTTGTGAAATCATTATCGCATTCAACTATCCCAGTGTTAAACTAGAAAATTTAGCAGGCCTCTTTACGCGTAACATATTATGTATGCATGAAATCCAGGCAAAGTGCTGCACAGTCAGAGACTGCACGTGGGCTAAGATACTGTCCGGTTGCCCAGACCTAGACAGATAGGTGAAAGGAAAATAGCAATGGCAGTAAGACTCAAGCGTGTATTCACATGCAGCTCACTACCGGTGGTCAATCAATTTAGCACGGTGTTGGCCGCACAGCATATAAGTATTGCACGATTGCACATTTGTGTGCTTGCGTAACATATTAGAAGGGGAAAACTATCCGTTCGCTTCTGATACACCTCAAGGGTAAGACACCTTTATCCAGCGCTGCGAACAGCATCTAGAGAATCAAATGCAATGATTGTTCGGCTACCGAGACATTGTTGAAGTATTAAGACGCGGTGTTAAACCGTCTGGCGAACGCCTACATGCGGAAGCAGTCGAAATTGCCGAGGCAATTCGATTGGCGTTCAATTAGATGAATGGGGCAGAAATCTCCACAATCTGGCGAACGTAAATAGCTACATTAATGTGTTGCTCACATCCCCCGCACTTAAACCACTGGCTGTCTGCCGTCATCACGTGGAGACAGTAAGATTAGGTTCAGTGAACAAAGATACTTTCCACTTAAACACATTTTGATACCTACTAGTTAATTATATTTTTCTTTTTCTTCAAAATTGTTTATCCTTAGCTCTATTAGATATGTACTTCTACAAAGGTGAGGCTTAGTGTCAACCAACCTTGACCGTGTTCACCTGTAGAATAGAAGAAGACATTGGCTTTATTCGTACACACGAATGTTCACGACAAAATTTCAAAAAAGACAGTTCTCGACCTCAGGGTACAAATTGTCAACTGCGTGTTGTTACTTGATTAATAACTTCAATGTATGATCCAGTTTATTGTATTAGATTGATTTGCATACAAATCGGCCACTGATCCTGGTCATGCCTACGCGACGTGACACACCGTAGCGTTACGATAGATTATTTAGCGATACGGTCAAATCAGCGGTGGGGGGTTGTCTACTACTTAATCATGTTCCCTGTTCTGACGATCACACTCCGTCTAACGAAGCTTGTGTCAGATTGGAAGGTTACCCAAAACTTGTTCTAACCGATTGCATTCAAATTTGTTTGCATTATGAATACACGATCGGTCCCAATCACGCTCCAATCCATTGCAGAAAATTAACTGTTATAACTCAACAGCTAAATCCATACCCTGATAATGTTCAAGACACAAGACCCATCAATTTCGCTGTCTTTTTCTTTGAAAATATCGGAGCCTTCTTCAGCGTGGCATTCACTAGTTATTCGGTATATGTGTTATGTTGTATCCAGGCTAAATGCAAGTAGTAATCACTCGAAACGCTGAACACCGAAAATCTTTATACACTATTGGCCAAAATTGACTGCCTAGATCCAACACTACGCGTAGCAACATGAAAGGCAGACCTTTCAGTGAAAGTGCTTTTACCGTCTCTGATCTGAAGCCTGTGAGTCGTTTGTATTTGACGCAAACAAAATGGCAGACAAAATGCACCAATAACAATCGAGTATTAGAATTTCTACATCTAAAAAAACACTATCCATACCCTTAGCAAACGCTTCTATGTTCTCGACCTTTGCGATCTACGCAGTCAGACTAGCAGGGTTATTTGATTGGAACACTAATTCCCAACCGGGTCTCTTAAGGGCATCTAATGGTAAACTCAAAGGCGTATTCCACCCAAAAATTAACCTGTGAACAAGTCAGAGCTGATGTACAAGTGTATAATTCCACAGCTAATACTGTGTTAATTTGATTTGTCACTGGCATTTTGATGTCGTCCATTTTCCTCTCTTTTCTACTGCATGTAAAAAATCCATGCTTGCTACATGCAACGTTAAGCATAATCATAGATTGCACATGGGCTAACATACTGTCAGGTTTCCCGGGCCCTGCCATATATGAGAATGAAAATAGAAGTAAAAAATATGCCTCAGAAACCCGATACGATCTTAATCTTTTGTGTAGTACGGAAGCATATTGTGTACAACGTGACCAACAATGAAACATGCACCCGAGCCGGCCACATCTTTCTAGGCCTAGACAACATGACCGACGTGTGGTCTTTGGCTGGGATCAGGCTTGTGATTTTACATATACAAACACACTGCCACGATGGTTAGGTGGTGTCGATGTATTAAAGAGTGCTGTATTTTGTGGGTCTGTGTGTCATTTAGGTCATATACTTTGAACGGTGTATGTTCAATATTTTGAGTAATCCTGGATCTAACCCCATCACTGATCATTCGTACTGCTTTGGGCCTGACTGTCTAAGCCTGGGCAACCTGACAGTCACATGCAGTCTATGACTTTGGTTTCAAAGGTTGTCATAGCCGGGGGTGGCAGTGGGGATAAGCTCCCACTGTTTATAAAATGATCCCATATGGCACGCGTCTCAAATAGCCTCTGACAACCAAGTCCAGCTTCTGGCCTGCACGAGTGGCTCCCCGAGCCTGGCGGAACTGCTTCTACCAATAGGAGAAGAGGCGAGGGCGAGTGACTGGCGACTGAAAACCAGTTTGCTTCGGGCAGATGGAGCTCGTTAGCCTGGGAGGGCATTTCATCTAAGGGAAGGAAAACCCTGATTTTAATCCTTCGCTATCTTGCGGGATACCTGATCGCGGGAACGGCTTCGGGACAAAACCCTGAGGGAAAACCTGGAACAGAGTCTGGTAGACCACCTCTTTCTAAATACTCCCTGCTGCCTTGCAGGTCGCACTTGGTTGTGCAAATGCTAGAGAATCTGACTCGAACAAACGCCGACTAGTGCTGGGGACGCCGCTTTGTACCCAAATCCCCAAGAACTATCATTGAAGCCGACTCACCATCCAGGAGGAGATGAGTATGAGTTTGCGGCACTTTATTTGTGTCAGGCTTGTGATTTCATACAGACTATTCTCGCTGATCACTCAAAAATATCACATTTGCTACCTGCTTTCTTTTCTCCTTGATAATGCGGGTGCATGCGATTGACGCAGTTGCTACGACTACCATTGTAATCCGTTAGGCTGACAAAAGCTGTGCTGAACGTTTTCAGATCGAACCCCCTGAATTCAATTCTACCGAGCAAGGATCGTGTCGTGCTTGTGTCGAAAATCGGTTCACGCATCTACTAATTCCTTCTGAGGATAACCCACCTGGCTCTGGACTTGAACTTTCCGAGATAATGCTTCAGAACAACAACACAGCCTCCGATGATCAATTATTTCCCGCACAACAATCGTCAGAATTGTGTTGTGAAGCGGTAAGTGTGGGCTTCAAATGCACCTTCATTTTTTGATGCAATAATAATAATGCATCATAAACTATACAATTTGGAACTATTTCCTTATATATCTACTTGAAATCAGCTGTCGTTGATCCCCTTCTAACGCAGGGAATGTGGTTGTTTCTACTATTCCGACATCACCGTACTTTTTCAACTGATAGAAGGATTCGATAATGACCTCCAAAATCTCTTTTCCCTCGCTCATACGGTACTATCCCTAATTTCCTAATGTATTAAACGATTCTGTCACAGGTTGATGAGTTCCCCGCATCTCTATCGGATGACTCGCTGTCGTGCACCCCACCTACTTCTCAAGGCCCCCTCGCTCCGATATCTTCACTGTTCTCGCAATGCAACTCTTGGATTCAAGATTCACCAAGCTCCGCTCCGGCTACAGAAAAATCCCCGGAAATTTCGCAATCTTCCGAAGACTCGGATGTCTTGTCGGAACCCTCCAGGGCGTCGTCTCCCTATGTGGAAGGCATCAGTGCGTAGATCACGCGGTTCAAACCTATTGTACAATCATCCCTGTATTCTGTGATAGATATTTCCATTGTTTTATTTTTTTCCTATTCACAATAACTTCAATGTATTTCACTGCACTAATCAACTTGACATTGATTATTTCTCGCTTGTCTGTTTTATGCTCACTGATTTTCGGCCATTATCAATACAACCATACAACTCTGACGTCTTTTGTTATTCATTCAACTCGAGAGAGAGAGAGAGAGGAGTTATTCCCTCACAAATTTTCGATGTTAGATCATCCTCATGTAGCAAGGCCAGATAGAGTTAACAGCTGTTTTTAAACTCGTATTTCTGTTTCAAGACGAATCGCCGGGCTTTGCAAGGCAGTGTTCTTAGGATTGCTTGAGCTCCTGGTAAGGACAATCAAATAGGCAACCAGCCGCATTGGGTTACATGAACGCGCTACTAAGGACTGGCACAAGACGCGTAGTAATTTTGCCGCTCCAGTCCTGGGTAAGTGTTTAACCCTTTAGCGACCAAAAGGACCATACGGTCCTCTTTTGGATAACTGTTCTAATAATTAAACAGTGAACAATATTCGGTTGCTGCGAGGTTTGAACGAGTCCAGACATGCCGAAGCATCGTTCTTAGACTGTCTGGCTCTCAGTGTGCGTCATTCCATCAGTATGCAGAAGGTCTTTGCGAGCTATGGACGTACTGTTCTGTTCTCCTTAAAAGTTCATTTTTGTAACTAAAATGGCACATACACCAGGTGAGATTTGACTCTAAATAATTTATTGGTGAAAGATGAGTATTTGAGTTGAAACTTAAAGTCTTTAGAATGACGTTTTTGTTTTTATCAAGATATTTACATTATATTTTGTAAAGAGGACCATACGGTCCTCTTGGTCTTGGGACAAGTAAAAGCGGACTGTATGGTCTAGTTGGTCTTGATGATTCGTTTTCCGAATATTACTATTTATTATCACCAAATTAATTGTCTAACCAGATATTAATATTTCCAATGATATTCATTATTTCAAAACAACATAACAATGGAATTATTTGTATTTCAAACACATTATTTAGAGTCTTTGATTGTTGCATAGCCAAGTAGTATGACATGATCATTTGAATATAAAACCTCAAATAAATAAAGATCATATAGCTACAAAAGATATGATTCGAATGTTAGATGGAAGATGGGAAAACATAAAATCTAATCTACATTTGGTTGACAATTCTTCATTGAATTCAAGTGACAAGTTAGCATCAAGGCAAATATGGGCATGTGGAACCGTCCAAGAAAGAAGACTTAGAGCGCTGAAATTTAAGTCTGATAAACAGTTACGTGAGCGGGGCAGAGGTTCATTTGATGAACATATGACTGAAATTGATGGCGTTTCGATCACTGCTGTGAAATGGCATGATAACATGTCTGTTTGCCTTGCTTCTAGTTTCCTGATGTCTGCTCCATTACATCAGCGAGAGAAATTTGACCGCAAAGCATGACTGCATAACCAGTACATGGCATACTACCGCATGAATTTCCGCACTAAGAAATATTATTTCAGACTAATATTTCACTTGTTTGACATGGCAGTGGTGAACAGCTACTTACTATTGCGAAGAGCTGAAAAAATCTAAGGGAGTTGCATACTATAATAAGACATCCTTATGTGACTTCAAACTGCAGCTGGCAAATTCCTTGATCAAAAGTGGAAAGCACACTCTTAAGAGGAGAGGGAGACAATCAGATGAGAGTGTGCAGCAAAAGTATTCAAAGAAAAGGAAAACAGGAAAAGCAACAGTACCAATTCCAGATGAAAGTATTAGGAATAATGGTGTAAATCAAGTACCAACTTTTCATGAGAACAGAGGAATGTGTAAAAACCTAGGTTGCAAAGGCAAAATACACATGTTTTGCAAGAAATGCGTTGTGCATCTGTATTGTGAGCGAAACAGGAACCGCTTTGAAGCTTTTCATCAAAACTAAACTGTTTTGAAACTGTAACTGACCTGTTAAAGGACTGTGTAGTTGTAAATTTGGTTTTAGTTGTAAATTTGATTTTTATATTGTACAATCATGTTTTATTTTAAAAAAATAATACACAGAGAAAGGAAATATTTATCACTAATTTGCATGAAATTTTCCCTCAAGTCCAATAGGACCGTATGGTCTTCTTTTGTTTAAGCTGTCTCAGGTCCAAGTGGACCGTACGGTCCTCTTATAAATTTTCCTTCGGAATTAAACTTTTAAGTATTTATATGTATAATTATGCCCTATAGTTATAATTTCAGTGTAAAAAATTTACAAAAATATTGTTTTAATCAGCAAAAGTTGGTCGCTAAGGTAACACTGTTAGGCGCCAACAATACGTTGAAGCTTCAAGTGCCAGGACGGTCCAGGTCTGTAAATTACGAAGGCGTTACCCAAGAAGTGCGAGGTAATCGGTTAGCTCTCTCACTCGACAGAA